>JAPYZN010003037.1:0-10365 GCA_030522865.1 Psyttalia lounsburyi | reverse complement strand
TACGAATTGTGTTGAGAATTAATCGTGAAGATAGTAGTTCAACGCAACAACAATGGGAGCGAGCGTAGCGAGCGACCAACAACCCCGACCAATTTTTTTCTTTTATTATTTAGGGAGGATTGGGTTTAACTGGGGAGCAGTGGAAATTACTGGCTCGGTATTCAATGAATATCGAGTTGAAATTGTATGAGGAAAATGTTGAAAATGAATCGATGCTCAAACTTTTTCAGAGATCCCTCCAATATTAAAATTGTTTTTTTGCCTTTCTTCAGATCAGATTCAACCGGTTTTGCGCTCGAAAATTTTCGGAGTGTAATTCAAACCGGTATTAGTAATTTGAGAAGTGAAAACTTTTCATATTCACTTCTCGGACTGATTTGCATTGAGGAATTTTCTTTTAATTCATTTGAGACTTTTTTTACCCGACAAAAATTAGCGGAATTTTAATCATTCATTTTATCTCAAATTTAATTATAATTTAATATAAATTATCGATGGAAAAAAATACTCGAAATCCACCTATTGACGACGTTTAATTAAATATATAACCACTCATCAATTCTCGAGATTTATCGCAGCATGTTTCTAATTACACGTTTTTCATATTTCTGTTACAGGTGAGTAACCAGTTGAACGTCTGATATATTTAACGACTAGAATATCTCTCTGTATCCACTGTGAAATGATGATTACCGTAAGTGTAACGATTATCATAATTTTAAAACGAGGTCTCTCCTACTGTCCGTGCCCATCCAACCATAGAGGAAGCAATATCGCTTGTCTCTTTATTTTCTTATTTTTCCAAGCACGCTATTATAATCGATTTCAACTAGTTCTCAACCGCTTCTTTCCCTCTCCCCCCGTTGCATTGAGTTCTCTATCTTTTTTTTTTAATTTAATTTACTGGATGAAGTATATCGTGAATCAACATGGCGTATCGACATGCTGGTATAGCGTCGGTTATAAAGAAAATTTTCTACGTTTGCTTTTGTGTACGGATTGCGAGTAGAACATACATTAATTATCCAACGTCGCGTTTTATATCCACTTAATCATGAAAACATTAAATCTTGTGTATATCTGACTGTGTGTGACTCCAATGGTATGTTTCCGGTGGAATGGGCCAGGCAAGGCGGGTTAAGCTTTTCGCCGTGGGTCTAATAAATGTTATAACGCCACTCACTGTCCCGCTCTACCATTGTTGATGAAAGTCCATTAAAAAAGTTTTACGCACCAACGTAACTGGGGGGACCCCAGTCGCTGTGGGCTATAAAATGGAAAAGTGTACTTTACGGTTTTGCCGTAGTCGAGGGGAGATTTTTAGTTTTTCGGGGACTTCAGTAATATCAAAATTAGTTCCCGTTTCGTTCGAGGTTTGCATATTATTCGATAAATTATGGGGTTACTTTCTGAGGCGAAGCTTTTATTTTTAATTTTTTTTATTCTGATATGCGCCAGAGGATGGAACAACAAAAAAATAATGCTGACAATTTTTTTTTCGAAATACTCTTTTTTTTGTTACCACAGTTTTTAATCTTGGGGTAGACGTCCTTCTCATGTTTAACGTAAATTAATCCTTGGTTAATCAGTTCATAAACAATTTTTTTTAACATCAGATTAGTTTGAAAACGCAATTGTTTTTCACTCAGTTTAAACTAGTGTTGAAATTCCGTTAAAATTCCTTGCCAAAAATTCTACTCTCATTCTGGATTTTTTTTTCTGAAATCTGATATCTGAGAATTGCGATAAGTTGATTTACTTTTATTGTTGATAACAGTCTGTTGAAAAAGTGTCCGACGCCCCGCGACTCGAAGCCATAAAATGGAAAAGCGGTTTTCTCGTTTTTGTCATTTCGGAGAAGTTTTTATAGTTTGTTCGTGGATTTTAAGAAATACTAGACTTACCTGTGGTTCATATCGCGATTATCATATCATTTGCAGAAGAGCAAGACTATTTGCTGAATTTTTTTGAGTAAGAACTGAGGGAACATGGGCTGCTTCAATTTCCTTAAAGGAGATAGCTTGAACTGTTGTAAATGGATTAGTTCGTAGATATCCCGTGTACAGCGGGTTCATGCGACAATATCCCAATATTGTTTATTCCAAAAAATCAATGTCTCTAAATTTCAAAAAATTTATATAGACTAAAATTTCCACTGAACTTTCTGAAAAATGATATCTTGAATTGATTTCCCCGCTGCACTCACAGCCTCACTAGGAACTGCAATCGTTCGTTCCATTATCCACTGAAAATCTAAAAAAAAAACTCTCCAATGATTGTTTTTGGCACATTCCCCCCCATAAAATGCGTTCCCTGATTGCGATAAAACACACCTTCTCACGTGATACCCTCCATTATCATCATCATTACGCTGTCCCGACAACATTTTCCCCCTGACAACACTGAGACCGGTGTCCCAGTTGCAGGATAATCTAATTACTCCGAGACTAAACCACTGGGTTTTGTATGACTGGACTATCTGTGCCCTCTCGTATTGTTATCGTACCAGCGACAATTGGCCAAGTCAGCCGCCTACTCGGATATAGACTCCCCCGTTGGAAACGTGAGGTGTTCCAAAACGTATGTACCACAGAAATCCAGGTAAACCAAAGTGCCTTGGCAATGGGGGGATAAGAGTGCTACGTGAGCACTAACATGGCCGTTTATGTGTTATATGCGCGTAGGCTTAAACCCCCTCCTCCCCCTCCTCTTCGCCTCCTCACCATCTTCTGACTCTTGAAGGTTACCTCATGAAGTACAAGGTATTTCAGTGTAAAATGCACTAGCGACGCCAAGTGCTCCGACCCAGGAGTTAATTCGACGCTGAAAATCACCAACTTCTCGGCTGGTTAAACTCGTTAACGAGCCAGCATTTTCCTTCAGTAATTTTTGTCCATTTTTCCGAGCGCAGGCCAACTGTTGGGTCGTTGTCACGAGCGATTACCTCTTTCTCTCGAGCTATACCGGGGGGGGAGGGATTTAAAGGCAGACCTGGAGACGTTAAAAGCCGGTTGGTACCGGAGAATATATCTGTCATTTCTGGTGTGTTTGAAGCGTCGAGTGAATAAATTTGAATATTTTCACTCTGCTACCGTTTGCACGGGAATATAAGGATATTTTCAAGGAATAGATCTGGTGGATAACTTTGTTCCTCCACGTACGACAGACGGGGATAGGGGATGTGTGTATATTGGGAATTTTTTTCGATTTTTTTTCGTTATTTGACGGGCGACGGAGAGTGACGATTGAGGTGGGATATTTTTCGATATTGAGACTGAGAATTGAGGAGGGAGGTAGCTGCGGAAGTGACACGGATATGAGCGGTCTCTCCCGGTCAGGGGACGAACGGGGATTTGAATCATTTGATAAGCGAAGAGTTTACGGTTTCATTCGATTTTTTTCGCCTGACTCAATAGTTTTGTCCAGTTGATCACAATATTTTTAAAATTTAAATGATGTATTGACATCAGGTGTAAAGGTATCCAAGTATTGTTTGCAATTTTTTGTTTCGATGAAGTCAATGAAATTTTAAAAAAATTTCAGAATGACTTGTTTTATTTGAGGAGTTAATCGAGAAGTCAATATTTATCTGCAATTTTTAGACATTCTACATGACAGTTGCAAGAAAATTCGCAAGAATTTCGTACTAAAAAATCAAAAACCCCCCAAAAAAGTCACTGAAACTGAATGTCAGTTCAATAAATTCATGAAAATTAGTAAAAAAAAATTATTTCTGTGAGAAGTCAACAAAAGTTCGATAATGATATTTTTAAATTCTCAATTCATTGAAAATCAATCAGCTAATCAGCTGGCGTTGTTTCCCTTCGTATCTCGTAAATGAGAAAAAAATCTCGACCCATTTTACCACGCGGCATCATGAATAGCATGAAGCAGTTGTTATTTTTTCCGTATGTTTCACTTGCTACATTGAATTTATTCAGTTTTGATTTTTGTCTCTTTGTTTCTTTATACCGGTGATCTCCAGGGGGAACTGAGAGCACGACAGCAGCAACTTGAGACAACGATCGTAAACACAATTAGTGTCAGAGTCTTGTGTACCACTGGAGGGATGCACGTTAGTCGTGTGGTCCTCCCATTTTTTTACTTCCATTACACACGGTTGTTTCTCTCTTTTTCTCGTATTTACCAGAAATTTAGGGTCCATAATGCCACGCCTAATTCCACCAATTAAAATTCTGAATGGTCGTAGCCACACACGTCGTGGGGGAATCCTGATGTAGTGGGGACTATTAAATACCTGCGTCGGGTAGACTGAACTGGTGGGGATTCATGTTTTTTGTACAGTATTTGCAGACGATATTTTTGCAATTACCCTACATATTGTTGGCAGAGTGTAATTTATTCTCATGTACATAATGCGGCGTTGGGGTTAATTATGAATTTGATGGACGCGCGTGCTTTGAGAGGTAATTGTGACACATTGTTCTGGTGTAGCATACATAATTCAAGGTTGTTGCTGGATTTTTGGATATTCTTTGGTATTACCAAGTTGACGTGATGAAAGTATTTATTAATCATGAATGTAAACGACAAACTCATGTGTGGATATTCTCGGAAATTGGATTAATTTATAATTTTGAATGACTCTCGGTGGGTTAAAGGGGGACAATCGTTCCATTTTCGTAATTTTGGGTCGTCTAGACTCTCGACAGCTGGAGCGAGAGGCTTTATAAGTATCTTTACAAAGTATGGAATTTTCAATAGATTTTTTTTTATTGAATCCGAGCGATTTATTCTTGAATTTCAATTTAAAAACTTTTATAATCACAATTCCACTGCCTAATTTCTTATTCTCATACTTTGTGGATTCATGAGTTCCTCCAAATCAGTAACTGAATTTTCGAAAAATAGATACTCTTGTTTGTGCAACTGAATACGTGACATCCGGACGACGTGAAGCGTCTACCATTCTCCTAATTTTTCAATAGAATTATTTATAACTAAAGATAAATTTTTCAAGTCGAAAAATTGTATTTCTCGATAGATATTCGTGTGAATTTTCCTAGAGTCGTTTTTGCTGCTCAAACTCTGGCAGGAGATGAGGAATGGCCAATGGTAGGCCGAGAAGGCCCAAATACTGGCCGATCCTTGGCCAATCGTTGGCCGTGCCTCAATTCCTTCCAGGAAAATTCCATTTTTTACCTCGTCATTGTTAATTTTAGAACACTTCATCCAATTAATGATCATCAGTTCCTCGTTATTCTGAGATATTGGATAAAAGACGGGTTGTGATGTCGACTGAATCTTCCGTGTGGTCTGGTGTTCTGGTATTTCGAAACAAGACTACTCTGGTTAACCTTTAAATCTAGCAGTGTCAGCTTGCAGATTAATATATTACTCGACGTGAATCTGGTCTTTATATGAGGGGCTCCAAATGCTCTAGAGGCGACCGAGATATTAATCACGCATTTCTAGCGGTCAAGTCGCGGAGGAGTATTGATTTCGAGTATTTAGGGATGGACTTGTACTTGGAATGTCTGACGAAGAAAGACTGCAGAGGTCGTAGGGTCAAACTCCGGTGGCCTTCGTAATTTCTTTAGATACTCGCAGACATTCGACCAATGACTTCTGTCACTTACTTCAGAGTAGATTATTTATCACCGAAGACAGTCCTAAAGATCAGCCTCTACTGAGATAATTAAACAGCCGATTTCTTTGTTCGCATTTGAGGCATTTTATTTTTACAATCTACTGAAATTTTTACAAAAGTTCCGATAAAAATTTAATCGTCTCGGGTTGCAGAATTTCTTCATTGACGACGAAGTCGTCTTGACATTTTCCTACACAATCACGTAGCTTTGAAATAACTACATAATTATTTAATACTTGTCTCATTAAATATCGATATTGATCCACCAACAATAGCTGCATAAATCACCCCCGACGTCACCATAAGTCAAAGCCGTCGGAAACTCTCGGAATCCAAAAACGAACTCACCAATAATTCACGTAAGAGCTCGGAAAGGTCGCCCGAGATAAAGATCCCGAAAATTTCTCACCACATGCTGCTCCACCTGTCTGGATCCCAAATGATTTATTCAATTCTCAATTAAAACAGCTACAGAAAAAGTGGCTAACAGTCCGCCGGTAATACCGATCATTAGGAGATAGTCGAACGGATGATCGATTTTTTTTCTCGTAATATTTCTATTTCGGGTTTCAACTAGTGAATTTCATCGAGACTGAAGCATTGAGTGATTATTAATCTCACAAAGGGAATTATCCAAAAATAAAATTAATTAGATAAGAGAGAAGATGGTAAAATCGACCTTAATTGATCGCCAATACCTCGTGATTAAATAATACATTTTCAATGACTAAAACGGATTAAGCATCCATTTCAATCTTGTAATAATAGCTAAAGTGCACAAGATATCGACAAATCAATGTTTCCGTCGTCGAGATATTGGTAAATAAAAATATCCCATTTTTATGGAAATCGCCAGAAAAATTTCCGCTACGGTCACTTAAATTTTGCGATTCGATTCGGATACATCATAACAATAGCTTAATAATGTCAATGGAATTCAACCTCTGCATTACACTATCAATCCGTAATCGCCATTGAAGATTAATAACATATGCCCTAATACAAATAACTTAATTGCTTACTATTTGCATAGCACAATCTCATCCCAGCAAAGAACCTAATTAACCTAGTTAATTACTACAGAGGTTAATAACTATCATTACAATTCATTCAAAACCATTCCCCCAACATTAAAGATAGAATAATAGTTAATCACCCTCAATGAATTTTCCATTGAATATTTGAATATCATAATTAGTCCACGTTAAAGAATCCAATCACCGCCGAAATGAGTAGCTCTATAATAATTTAAATTATACCAAACGCTTCTTCACAATCTCAATTATCGAAATTAAAAATCAATTACGACGCTAGTTCTCATATCGCAGCAAAGATAAAAAATCCCAGTTACTCAAGTAATGTTATCAGAAAATATTATCGGAGTAATAATTAGTCCAGATCTTTGCAATCATCCTTTAGTTATTCTCGCAAGGGCATTGTTAAATCCAAAAGAGTGATCAATCTCACCGAATGTATCCATTACCCTGTAGATCAATTTATTTCATGCGAGAGGTTGAATTTAACAGAACGCAAAAAAATAAAAAATAAAGGTTTAAAACAACAACAATGCATTGGTGAACACAATCCGTCAACAAAGTGGCGAAAATACGAAATCCAACGGCGCGAGAAGGGGAGCGGGGGTGGGAGCAAGAGGACGCAGGCATTTTCTTCCTCACCTATTCAATTTGTTACGATCCGATGGCACTGTATATCCATCGACCCAATTGTCACTCGATACATCCGTTTCTATCGCAAATAGTATTTCACATCCACAGGTATTCTCACTCGTTCACTCTCCCCGAGTCCATCGATTTTGCATTCCAATCGAAATGTCCTCTCATATATGCACGCTCCTACGTCTCTCTCTGATCAGGAGGAGGAAAAAAAAAATTTGAAAAGAGGAAAAAATTTGCTTCCGACGTTTTCTGGTTTATGGTGACTGAATGAATGAGGTGGAATGGGGGAGGGGTGGACGAGCACTGGGGAAATTAAATTCCCCGCGTATTTGAACGAAGGGCACATGGAAACTGAGATCATCAAGTTTTAATGGAAAAATTCATTGGAAGTTGAGGAGTGGAACAACTATTTTTGCATTTTCTTCATAATTTTCTTGGGGCTCTTCTCATGACACTCTGATGGAGAGTTTAATTTTCAATTTGGGGTAGTGGGCTGTTGAAAAGTCGTTGATAACTTCAATTCCACTTGAATTTTTCATTCGGGATTATTTAAAAGTGCAAAAGTGTCAATAAAAAAATGAGTATATAGAAATATTGCCTTTGATTCCTTCATTTTTTTGTTTCATTACAAAAATGGAATTACAAATGATTTTAATAATTTTATTAAAACAGACAATTCACAGCTAAACAGACCCAAAAATATACAACCATGAATTAATTGAATACTCAACAAATTAATTAGATTGCCGGAATTTTGCATTGAATTGATTTATTTCGATTAAATATATTTCCATTTTACATTTAAATGTGCCCCCCCCTCTTCCCACACTGCCGATATTCACTAATTACTAAAATAATTGAATTACAATTTAAATTATCGTTTCAATGAATGAAATGGCCTTTTCAATCCAGTACCCCCCAATAAATAAAACCCACCATTTTTCAGCCTCAAAACGACAAAGGTTTCATTCAACCGTTCTTCTCCAATGCCCGACTAAAAGTATCGAACAACCCAAATCTACCCAGCGATATCCATACCCCGATGATGTTTGGGCCATTGCTTCCGCCCTCTTCCCCATACGCTATTATTTCTCCACGTCCTCACCAGTCCGAAAAAAAAAAAAAAACAAACTATCGAACAATGGTTTACCAATGGCCCAGTTTGCGTCCCGCGATTTTTCTCACGTGTGTTTATCGGTTTTGTTGAATATCCTCTATTCCTTTTTTCCAAATACAATTTTCATACGTACGTTATGAATAACCTCCTTATTCACACCCTCCCCCTACCCTCCCCCACCGCCGGCATAAATTTCCGATGACCTGATTTCCCGCGAATTTCAATATTTCAAAGAAAACAATAAATTTATTCTCCCGAATCGACGAGAAATAAATACAAATATTTTTCCCCGGCAAATAAAAAAATAATAATAATAATCGGGGGATGAAAAATTCGTCTCGTTCTGCTGAACGAACAGGTATTGTACAGCCACTCTGGTCTTGTGTGGGGATCTCCCATGAGCGCTGATCGTTTAAGTCGCCGGGGAGGGGGGGGGTCGGGTGGTGAGGGAGTGAGGGAGTGAGGGAGGAAGGTCATCGAAGCAACCGAGCCAGAACAATGGCCCGTTTGAGAGTGCACGAACCCCACTGAGACACCAGTAGTGTTCGCTATCTCTCACGAAACGTTTACCATTGGGATTTTAGCGAAGATTTCTAAACCCCCGAGTGACTTTTGGGGCTTCTCCACTCTTTCGTATTTTCACGGAGTTGTAATCGGAGGTGAATCCGTAAAAAAAATAGGGATTTTTTTTTATTTTTCGATTTGTTTTAAATAACAGGGGATGCAGGCGCAATGGAAAACAAAGGAGGATATTTTTTTAGCATTTGGTTTTGTGGGTTCGTTGGATTTTTTGTTCTGACGCTCCTGTTGGTAAGGAGTCGATTTTCTTTTTTGGGTGGGACTGGAATTTGAGGGATTTTTATTCTAAAATATTTGGTATTCGAGGGGATTCCTTTTTGTTTATTTTGCGTGGATGTGTAGGGAGAATATTATATTTCGATGCTAGGGAGGTAAAATATAAACAGTGGATCCCGCTCTGTAGAGTTGGTTATTATGTAAGGACTCAACTGTAATTCTTAGGAATCTATCACCGAATTTCAGCAATTGAATTATAATTAATTAACCACATTATTATTATTTTTGTTATTTTTTTGCAGCTATTATTATTATTGAAGGTTATTGTGGTTAATATTCAGTATCACCATCATTAGGGATGATTCAGTTAATTTAAATTAACTGCCCGATTTTGATTAGACGCGATAATTGGAGAGACATTCCTAAAAATCAATCGTGACTTTTTCTCTGTACGCATGTATCTTTGAGGGATTGGGAAAGTTTTTATGAGCGGTCATTTCTGGATTATGGAGAAACTAGGCCAGTGTGTGAGAACGGAAAGTGTAATTAACCTGAAAAGGATTCGATCCTTTTTATATTATTTTGTTCTTTTGGAGAAGTTTCATTAGGGCAAGTAGGCACTTCTCAGCTGTTGAATAATTGGATTTGTTTTTTTTTATCGTATGTTTATTGTTGAGTTTTAGAGTAATTCTATAGAGGTGTGGAGAAATGAGTATCTTCAATAGTCCTGTCCTGAGGATCTATCAATTTGTTCTGAATTTCAAGGGAAACGATCATTTGCAAAAATGTTTTTCATCCGCATTGCAAACAGATCAGTGCCTACTCTCCGTGTCGTATTCGGCTAAGAGAAGAAGAATTTATTATTTATTGTTAACATAATGACACGTAGATTATGATCATCTGTCGTTGGCCATTCCGATTATGGCAACGATTCGGTACGCTCTAATTATTTTTAAAATGTTCACGAGAAATTCAAAATGAGCAATTTTAACAAACCACCCTCAATCTTCTGTTCCGAAATTATCTAACATTAATTGATTAATATTGACATATACTGGTGTTAATATCGAGGGGCTATTCACTCTCAAAACTAGTGACACAATGATTTCAAACTGAAATCGATTTCAATGTGATTTCCACTGATTTCACAGTGATTTCAATGATTT
>JAPYZN010003036.1:0-10368 GCA_030522865.1 Psyttalia lounsburyi | reverse complement strand
CGAAATGTACCCCCGCTGAAATTGTCCATTCTCCAACTCTGTCCATCGCTGATGGCTCCCGATGCCTCTGCAGCAGCAGCCCAAATGCATCCTCCATTTCCTCCCGAAGAAACATCCCCCTGTCTTCGCCTCACTCCTCAAAACCCACATTCATGTGTGGTAACGGTTCGTGCGCCCGGTGAGATCGATCTGGAGAAACTGCGCGGATTCGCCGCAGTAAGACCGCCGGCACAGTTTCCTCGCTTTTATAATCCGGGATGAAGTGAGAAAATCCCCAAAATTACCGAATCCCAGTCAAAATAACACCCAAAAAAAGTGTCACCGCGAGGAGCCCCATGTGATCCTAGACTAGGATCCCCTCGCAAATAGCTCTCTAAAAATAAAACCCCCCTCAAAATGTCAACGACGAATAGCCCAGGAACATCTCAAAAAATAAAATCAACGCCAGTGTCTCCCTAATCAGCGACCGATGAGAATACTCCAGCGGATCCCCGTCATTTCCACATCATCAGAACTGCCCGCAACATCTGCCAGTATGTGAAGTAAAAAAATTGGAAAAATTAGAGTCTCTGAAAAAAAAAAACGAGTGAAATTGTCCGCGCGACCCGAGAGAAAGATGTGTCTCGTGTGTCTGAAAAAAAGTGCCTGAAAAGGGGCGGCAATATTTTGCCAAAAAAAAAATTCCGTATATATATATCGAAACAAGTATAAAAGTGGGGGAGAGAGCGAGTGAAAAGGCCGAAGGGGGCGCTGATATCAAGACTGGCAGTCGTCGGTGCTTTCACTCGTTATCACACACGACGCACGATCGTCGTCGACGGAGGGCTCGTCGGTTGGCTTGTGGTGGAGGGTGCGGTGGTGGTGGACTCGACGATATTGATATTGCATACCAAGTGAAGAGAAATACCTGAGAATAATAAATTGTAGAATTAATATAACCGGGGGCCAGAGAAAGAGAGAAAGAGAGAGAGAGAGAGAGAAAGGGGAAAAAAGTGGAGCCCTTGGGAGAGCCATTGCCAGAGGGAAAAAGAAAACCGAAAAACGACAGCAGCTTCTCTCACCTCTGCTGCTACTGCCGCGGGTGGACGGTGGTGGCGGTAGTGGGTAGAGAGGTTGCTGGGCAAAATCTTTTCATTTCTCGTTAAAAATCCCCCCAAGTTTGTCAATAAATTAGACCGTTCGGTATCTCGTCCCATTCCGCATTGCCCCCCTCTTTTTTTTCTCAATTTCGCCTGAATTCTGTTTTTGTCGGCGAATGGTTTTGCCGGTTTTTCGAGGGCCCTCCTCCCCCCGCATTTGGTGACCCTTTTCAAAAGCTAATTTTTTGTTTTTCAATCTCAATTGTTCAATATTTTTGACAGACTGTTTTCTAGAAGTAGACCTGTGATTCGTTAACGAAGTGTGCAGTGGCATTGCGGGTGGCGTTGTCGTCGGATTTTCATTAAAAAAAAGTAGGGGTGGCAAAAGAACTCCCTCTTTTTGGTCTGTGATCTCCACAAAGTGTTAATTTTCATGATTTTTACCATGAGTGAAGAGTTTTAATTGCAATATCTCACTTCAAAATTCTACCGATGAGGAGAAATCAACGAAAATACGCAAAGCAATGAGTTAATTATGATGTCAACGGGACTAAACCTAATTCGCCATAACTAATAACGTGCCAAAGTGGGACGGTCCCTTGACCCTGCTGGGATATGACGTAATGGCAAGAGAGGTAAAACAATTTATTTTCATATTTCATATTTAAAAAATTTTTTTTACCCTTTTTTTAGGGATTACACGCGATTTTTCCGCTGCAATTTTCATTTTTTCACGATTTTTCGTTGGATAAAAATCAACTCTTCGGGGTAGGTCTTTAGGTATTAGACCGGATATACTCCCTGTCCCAAATATTCAACATGACCCAGTTTCTCTCGCCTGGTAGATGACCCCGTGACACGGCGGCTGTTCGAGTTCCCTGATTGAACGGAAGGGGATAGAGAGGGGATAAATGAGGGTGTGGGTGGCCTAGGATATCGGGGACAGCAACCTCCTTCGGATCGTGGCCCTTTTTTTTTCGTTCCGTCTCTCGGAAATATCCACATTTCGCCCTTTATCCACCGCTTGGGGTAGTTCAGGGGTGGAAATAGTCGAGGGAAATTCCGAGAAAGCCCTTCAAAAATCACTCAATCAATTTCCTTTTTTTTTCTCATCCAAAATTCACTCGCCTCTTGCCGTTTCACCGCATAATGCACTCCCAAATGGGATCAAGTAAATTGTTCAAGGGCTTAGTGAGGATTTTTGTTTCCCTGTCGTCTTAGATTTTACCGGGGCTGCTCCTTTCAAGAATGATTGAATTAGGTCAGTGTTTTCGACCATAAGTTGCGGCTACGCACGCGCACAAGGTGACTCAGCCGCCCTGTTAAAAAACGTGGACCGAGCCAAACATAATTCTCAGGCGTTTACTCTTTTTCGAGAGGTCCAGACGTTTTTTTCTCGATCATTCGGGATTATGGGAGATTTCGGGAGATGGACCTTCCCGGTGACGACGATTTTTTTTGTGAAACTGAATTCCTCGGGGAGGAGGTCGATGAGATAGAGGGGCAGGAGCAGTTGGGGATTAATCAGTGGATAATGGTAAATTTGAAATTTTAAATTTGGGGAGGGAATCGGTCCTTTGTCTTTTTAATTCCCTCGAAGTTAGTCGGAGCACACGAAAATTCGAAATATTCCGAAAGTCATCTGGACAAAAAATTTTTTTCATTTGAATTGTCGTCAATAAGTGTCCATAAATTAAACTAAATATTTAATTAAAGGTACAAATAAATAGAACAGTGGTTGAGAAAAAAGTTAGACCTAGTTAGGGGGACTGGGCGAGTGGTTAAGGTCGGAGTGTAAGTAGAGGGTGTCAACCTATTCTCAGACGAGAGGCTTAGCGCCGCCAGGAGGGTCAACAAGTTCACACAATTACCTAATCATTGAGGCGGAAAAATCGAGAGTGTAGCCTGGTTTGTTAAAACGTGGAGAATTCCTTGTGGTCCACTATTTTCAATTAATCACTAATTATCTTTTCTTTTAATTCGGTAAAATTCAGTGACAAGAGTGTTAATCATTTCACGAGACATTCATCGAGACTAAAAAATGTGAAATTAATGTCGTCTAGCCGTTCAATTTCTTTCCTACATTTCATAAACACTTTCATTATCCGCAAAAATTAATCATTAACAAATATTTGGTAGAAATTAATTTGTCTTTCGTTAACAAGTCTGCAGAAAATTTATATATCGACCGGATAAATTGGGTAATAATGTGAATTTTAATCGATTAGTTATAAAATATTTTCAATTCAATGTTTCAATAAAAATGTCGTCTAGATTTATCAGAATTTTTGCACCAAAAATGTCGGTAATGACTTGATTTATAAATAAATATATGTTTACAATATATTTATAAAAATTGTCACGAGGGAACTTCAATGGAAAATCCAGTGTTTTATAATTATGAATAACCAACGTTTTACAAGCCCATATGGCCGCATAATTGTAGAAGTGCAGAGGCAATATCGGCTAGTACGCGTTGAGGATTCAGGGTAAATTAGCTTTCCGTTGACCTGCTATGAACACTCCATTTAACACCTCGGCCGATTATCTGATACGGCCAGTCTCATTGTTATTCTAAGACCAAGGACACATTTTTTGTTATTTCCCTGAATTGTCTCTATTTTTTATTGGACTGGCAAATGAATTGTAATGAAACAACTGACATTATTTATTTCAAGGAGTTACGGAGCAAAAGACCTTTCAAAATATGGGACAGCTGGCGTAATGTGAGGAAGGGTCTCGTTGTGAGCAATTTCGAGGAACTCGTGCATCGAGGTAAAGTCTAGAAGAACAATTTTCCTCATCAATTTTAAAATTGTCATTGGCATTCTCCATTGATTGCAGGCAAGGAGAAATTGGGTGTGCCGCAGAATGAAAGCGTGAGTCTTGTTTTGGAGTCTGATGGAACTCAGGTCGAGGACGGCGAGTACTTCAAGACCCTAGCTAATAATACAATACTTCTGCTATTGAGGCACGGCGAGAGATGGTGTCCAACTGGTGTCGACATTATTCGCGCAGGTACAATTATTCATGAATATTATTGAGCTATGGAAGAAGTTATAACTCCCAAAGTAAAACCACTTTCCACTTTTAGTATTTTTTTAAATTAATTTTTTGAGGAATTTTCGAAACTTCAAATGTTTGAGAATGTTTTCATCAAAAGTTTTTGGTATTCCTGGATTGAAAAATTAAAAAAAAATCCTTTGTCACTATTTTCCCAGCAGTTGCAGCTATTCGAGAAAATTGATCTGCGAAATTACCAGATTTTTAATTGGAAAATGAATTGTTAATGTTTGTTTAGCTTCAGACTGATAAATGTAAAAATTACTTTGTCACTGGTTTCCCATGAATTCCAATTATTAGAAAAAAATATCCAGCGAAATTGTTGGCTTCATATATTGCTTTGAATATGGAATGACCCCTGAGGAATAAAAGCAAAAGCCCCGAAACTCCTCAGCACTCACCCCGCCTTACTTACTTTGCAGCCATATCGGCAATACCAAAGATCGTCTGTGAGACAATTCACGCCCTAGAACTGCACGATGAAACGCCCTCGTGGAAGATCATGGACAATAAGGGACGCGTCACAGTGGTACTCCATTGGGATCAGCGTTCCGGTGGTTCAGGTCAGCACTCTCAATCGCAGAGCCAACAGCCAACGGTCCAGCAGCCAAAAGGCGATCCAGTGAGTTCCAAGTACTCACCAACGAAGAAAAGTGATCTGAGTGGTCAGCGTCCCTCGCTGGTAATCCAAACGAGCCTCGACAAACTGGGCTATGGCAAAACAAGCCACGGAGAGCTCCTGCCACCTCGCTACAGTAGCCCCCAAATAACTGTGATAAATCATGACGACATGGTGCAAAAGAGTTTCACTAGTCCGAGTAATAGTTCCTACGGATCAATAAGTACACAATTACCACCGCAACAGCAGCAGCAGCAACAGCAACAACAGCAGTCGCATCATGGGATGGCGAGGGGTCTGGTTAAGCAGGGAACTAATTCATTCGAAAGCACCACCATTCATATCCACACACCAGAGTGCTCAAATCGTATTCACCAACCGGTGCGCAATGGCAGTCCAGTCAATGGTGCTGATGGTGGTCCAAGTGAGTGTGACTTTCACTGCTGCGCACTGCACGAGGAGGGACGTAGAATTGCTGTCCACAAATCCGTAGCAACATCACCAATTCAGGATCAGCACGCTGTCCAGCGCGACCAGCATCAGCAGCAGACCCAGACTCAAACACCCTCACCCCAGCCACCATCATCGCTGTCCGATGGCACCAGACGCTCTGGCATTGGCAAAGGACACGTTAGATTTCGCGACACAGCCGATGAAGAGTCATCACCACGTAACTCTGCCTTTCACATGCATCATCACAATCATCATCAGGAGCACGACAGTTCTGAATCAGAGACGGAGAATACCATAATGGAGGATGAAATTGTAACGTCGGAAAAATTTTTATTACTCATTGATCAGTTGACTGTTGATCAGAAGCATCACTTAAGTATCAAGGACATTGGTATTATACTTGAAAGATTGAGCTCAAAGATACTCGATGTCGAGAGACTCGATCGGGAGAGTGAGAGCGAGGAATGCTACAATTGGACCATCAAAGCTATTATTCGGGGTGATGTGCTACGTGAACTCGGGGTTATTTACAATGGTAATTATTATGCTATTAGTGAGCATCCTGGATATAAAGAAGAGTCTGAAGAGAATAATGAGGATAACGAGGAGGAGGAAGAGGATAGACTTTAATAATTATCGTTTTTAAATGAATATAACAAATTAGCTAGCATTGTAACATTGTTTCATCTTGCCTGCAAGTTTCTACTGCATCAGTCAGACTTAATGACTTATTTTTGGGGTTTTTAGGTATTCGTTGATTATTTAATTTTCAACTTTTTTCATAAGAGAGGAAACATAAGTGAAATGAAATGTTTTTCATTCGTGGAAAGGCTTTCTTTTCTCCCCTCCTCGGTTACTAGGAATTTTTCACGAGTCAGGAGTTGATAACAATTCATCGTAATAAAATAAATACGGTAAACGAGATGAAAAACATTATAAACATTAGATCTAATGACGGTTGTTGAATATGTACTTATTGAATAGTATGTATACTTGTAGGAAACATTTTTTGGGATACGGATGCTCTCCGTAACCGTCCACGACACTGCCCTATCTTAAAAGAAAAATACAAAAATAAGAAATAGATAACAATTAAAGAAAATGCAAAACAGAGAATTAGAGAACGGATTGTGAGAGGGATATTGGAATTTTAGAGAGGAGATGAGCAATGATGATAGTGTATTCAATCGTGAACAATTAAGTTCATGATCAGGGTTTCAAGTATCAACTCAATTATATATATCATAGAAGACACATTAAATCACCATTTCATTGTTAATTTTTCGCTGTTTATTATACATTTTTATTTTATCTTTTTGTCTCGTTGGAGTCGATTTTATGAAGAGACGAGAGGACAACTGAGACTTTTCGTAAATGCACTTGGGTATGTATGTTCGATGGATATTGTAATTTTGAGAGAGAATTTTAAACAATGTTTTTCACAGACGTTTGAAAATAGATTGAAGGGAGGCATTTGAATTCAATGTTAAAGCAACGTATCGCATCACATTTTGTTGTTAGATGTGAACGAGTGAGATATTTATACGAGATCACATTGAATATAAGAAAATTAATATCCTTGTGAAACAGTGTCGTTTCAATTTCGAAATTTATTGACAAAAAAAAGATTTTATCGTTCCGTTGAATTTTAATGTGAATGTGTGAAGTGATGGCGCAGGTATGAGAGGCCGGATTAATTTTTGCGGTAGGATCCCCTCCCGTTATTTAATTGAATCAATTTTTATCCATTTTTAATTAACGTTCTCCTCCGTGAGGATAGCAGGTGGAAAATTTGATAAAAGAATGATCATTGTAAATTCAACGATTGGGAATGTCGATGACGAACTCGAAGAGCCTTCGGGGCCCTCTGAAAATAATGAATGAGTGCTGGGGGGAATAAAAAATGAAACTGAAGAACGAAATATAGTATTACAGCAGTGGCAAGTGTGACTTTGCAATTTTAATAAATTTCTATTTCTAAATATTGTACGCGTATTATCCTAGTAGCAATTCACTGTCAGTTGATGAGTTTGAGGAGGTGAATAATGACGGAGAGTGGGAGAGGAGTGAGACATCTGTAGACACATCGAGCAGACTAAGAATGTATTGAGTGATTTATGAGTGCCAACAATTTAAGTGATAACAAATTGAGACATTGGGAATCGATATGTGCCAATTAAGTATTTTCTACTGTTGCTAATTTTGTTGACGATTTTTAATTTGTTTGCCCAGAAGAAGTGGAACAAGTCAATGCGAAGGGAGACACTTTTCCTCGTCGGGGATTTCCAGGATGAGGAGCCAATTGGTAAATTCAAAAATACAATTCTTGGTTTTTTTCTTCTTTTTTGAAAATATATTGAGGTCATTTCTGTGGTTATTGATTGTTTTGTCTTCGAATTTGAATTTCCCTCGATTTATATTGTTCGTAAGCACTGAGAGAAATTGAAAATCGCATGAGAGGTAAAATACGAGTTTCGTTTTTCATTGTACACCTGCGTAAGAACAAATCACGTTGGAACGATGAGTGGAGAGATGAAAATAAAAGGGATACATACATAGACAAATATCGCCAATTCTGTACATCAAAAAGAAAAAAAATGGAATAAATGGGAGGAGGATTGAAGGACGAGTGAATGTATGTCACTGGATTCGGTGGAATAATACAGAACATGTAATTACTGATGATAATCAGTTGAGTGTAATGCTCAACAATTGCTTTTTTTTCATTCCTTCGTGACTTGGTTGAAGTATGTCGATACATCGTCGAAGTCGTTGATGGCTGGTGTTGTCGCGGTAAATGAGAGACGAGTGTCGTGAAAAAATGGGGACAAAATGGAGGTTTTATATTGAGAATTGATCCTTTTTTCGCACAAAAAACAAACAAAAAAAATCCACAGCTTCAGATTTTGGAGATCTTAAATTGAACCTTTCGAAAGTCTCAATTTGAGGGTATTAAAACATTTTATTGAGATTTTTCAAGTCCAAAATTGAGACCTTCGAAAAAAAAATTGATAAATTACATAATTTACGATTGTTTATTATTAAATTAAATATTTAGTTATGAGATATACCCTAGAACTGAATCGTCTCGTAATAAATTTCCTCGTTTTTCTGCGGAGATCATGAAAAAATGGGAAAATATGAGATGAGATTGAAACAAAGAATTCTTGTCTCTGGAGACTAGACAAGATTTTTCCCACAAAAAAAAAACAAAAAAAAACCTCGGCTTCGGATTTTTAAGATCTTAAATCGAACCTTTCGAAAGTCTCAATTTGAGGCTATTAAAACATTTTATTGAGATTTTTCAAGCACAAAATTGAGACCTTCGAAAGAATTTTTTTTTAATTACATAATTTACGATTGTTTCTTATTAAATTAACTATTTACTTGTGAGATATACCCCTAGAACTAAATCATCTCGTAATAAATTTCCCCGTTTTTCTGCGGAGATTGTGAAAAAATGGGAAAATACGAGACGAGATTGAAACAAAGAATTCTTGTCCCTGGAGACAAGACGAGATAGTCAAAATTCTCGTATTGTCTCGTATCGCGGCAACACTTGACGTCAACCCAGATTTCCCTCTTTGTTTTCGTTCAACCGTAAATTCTGTTGTTGCGTCCCCCATCGACATTTCTTTCCCATCGCACGCATGCAAGAAAATTGTGTGAGGCGTTCAGAAAAGGAAGAACAAAATGAACAAGTAACGCACATCTGAATGCGCGAGAACACTGACGTTGTCGCCGCGCACTTTGTTAGTAGGTAGTATTGAATAATAATAATTATTATTAACGGAAAATAAATACTGGATAAGCGATAATGAGAGAGAACTACTAAATGAAAAAAAAAAATTAATAAATAACAAAAAAAACGAGGAACTATATGCGGTATTGAATAAAAAAAGGGGGGAAAAAAACTGAAAAAATAAGAGGAAAAAAAATACGTATTTGTATCGAGAGCACATACATCCGAAGAATAAAACCAGAGTTGTAAGGAGTAGGTGAAATTGAGGCGGATTTTTCAATCATTTAGCCGATTAAGGGTTTATAAGAACTAAATAAAACGTAATAATAAACAGGAAGAAAAAAAAAAGAAAACAAGGAAAAATGTTAGCCAAGAAATTATATACTAATCGATCCCTAGATAAGACTAGCCTTGAACAATTATAATCGATCATCCGAACAAGCTCGATGATCGTTCTTTGAATTCAGTTGAGAGAACAAAAAAAAAAAATAACAAGCATAAAGCATTTATCCTAACGAAGAAAAAAAAAATAATAACAAATATTTTTCCATTATTTCCCTTGATTGAGAATGAATTTTTCAATTGGATTTTCTCAATGGATTTTCCGTAAAAGATATTTCATTAAAAACTTTATTGAGAAGAGTCATTCCTTTCAGCAAGCCCGTGTACATAAATCTTCACATTTTCTTTTTCTACTAAACTGAAGAGAAATGGAACATCAAAAGAAAAATAAATAAATAAAAAATAAAAATAATCTTCAATAATGAAGTGAAAATGGAGGCAAAGGTAATTGGGTGAAGAGGAATAGTTGTAAGATTTTTCGAACGTTGCTCACACGTCACACACTTGATATATATATCTATTTATATGCTAGCCACATTAACTCGATCGGATCTCACCCTCGAAGAAAGGAAAAGAATTTGCGAGCATGAATGAGTGATGTATGTATGAGTGTGTCAGCGAATGTTAAGGAAAAGTTTATGTAAGTTGAAAAGAAAAAAAAATGAAAAGAAAATAAATACAATAAATTAAAATTAAAAATTTTAAATGACACATTTTCTCGAGAGAGAGAGCACTCGATACAGATAATTAATTGGAAAGTCCCGGGTTCGATTCCCGGTTCCCAGATATGAATTTTTTCTTCAGTTATTTGTGGACTAGGTATATCGGGAAGAAATTTCCACGTATCCAGAATCCTTTCCATCCATTAATACCATTAAAAATTTCTACGATTTTAAATATGGAACGCACTTCCCCTACCCAATTCCAAAAATTGTTGCAAAGGGACAGTTGGAATGCAATCATATTGGGATTGATACGATTTTTACTAGGAAAGTGCGACAATTTTTTCTGGACAGATTTTCTAATTAACGAAAAAATAACTCAGGAATTATTGTATTGATTGCGTGAAT
>JAPYZN010003035.1:0-14468 GCA_030522865.1 Psyttalia lounsburyi | reverse complement strand
AACACATGAGAATGCATCGTTCATGCCCCGCCATGACACTTTTTGCATGCACTCCGCCATGACAGTTTTCAATGCATGCTTTTTTTACAATTGGATAATCGGACAAGTCTGAACGGAGCCCTCCCAAAGAAACTATTGGAAAGGCCTCTCTTGATGATCATTCAGTTCATGATGTCCACATGTTTGTTGGATCCCCCGCTGTGACGCAATATCGTCTGATCCTCGTGGAGGCCCAACGATTGGTCGTTGCGAGGTCGTATGATCGTTTACAATTTTTTTGCTCTTTGCCTTTTAGTTTGTGTCGTACGACACTCCGTAAGCACCTTTATACCCCATAAATTGCGAGATTAACACCTGAATTTAAATGAAAGTGAATTGTCATTGAATGGTGTTGGGTATTGTCGGTTATTGGTGGTGTTCGAGGACTGAGGAGTGCCCTACCAGGGAAAATACTGCGTGAAACCCGCCATGGCGGACTCGGGGGCCTGGGCTCCAGTCCCGGATAACAATGAATTTACCACTTTTCAAGCTAGTGATAGCTTCAATCTCAACGAAATGACGGGATTTGATGGTACGTTATTGGTGGTGGGTTGTTTGGATGGTTTCGAGACTTATTGGGCCATTGCTATTTGCATAAGTCAGCTGACAGATAAAAATAACATTCTGAGTTTGTCAACACGTTCATCTAGGGATTGACAATTTGGGCAGGGAAGATTTTTTTTAGATTTTCGGGAAGGATTTTGGGAGGAAACACTTGGAAAACAATGTCTAAGTACTGGTCAGTGTTATTGGGGAAAATACAACTCAATAACAACCTAACAACGTAACTTGACGACACCAATTCACGGATTTTATTTGATGATTTGGAAATTAAATTGATTGATGATTTAGAGAGTGAAATTGACGCGATAAGCAATTGAAAGAATTGCCAGGCTCTTTCGGAGAATTATTTATCAGATTATTAAATTACTTCGCATATGAGCAATAGGAATTCGTTAGGGAACTCATACATTTTATTTTCTCAGTGTGATAACCTCACCCTCCACCTTCCAGATTTACTAAAAAACTGTGAAAGCGAGCTGATGAAGAACGAGAACCTCTTCAGCGACGACACCTTTCTCTCGGACCTTGGTGAACCAATTCCCATGGAGAGTGACTTTGACTTCTTGAGCCTGACATCGAGTTCAGTGCCACCGTTCAAAGAGGAGGACATTCTTGAGAAATTCGTGGAGCCTAATATGATAATGATCCCTCCAGCGGAGGCCTCCAATCGAAAGCAGTCCAGCAGCCAGCAACCAGCGCCCGTCCCCCAGACGGCAGGCCAGCAGCCAGAGGCTGGTTCCCCAGTGGCGTCAGGTCACCGCCCGCAGAGGATATCAGTCCTCCAACAGCCAACACCCGCAGTATTCACCTCGCAGCAGTACACAATCCCCCAGAACGTCAACTTCAACGTCCAATCCCCAGTGGTAACCCTGGCCCCAGTGACGGGGCCTCAACGCCAGCTCCTCCTCCCAGCAAAACTCATAAAATCCGAGTCTGTGGTGTACCCCAGGGGCTCCCAAACCGTCACCTCGACCCCAGTTCCCCACCAAATCCACACTCTAGTGAATACAGCCAACGGAACAGTCCTCGCCACTGGAATTCCCGTTGTCCTGGACACCGACAAAGTCCAGATAAACCGTATAAGCACCAACGGAGCTCCCCTGGGTGTCCCCAAGGTCCGAGAGGTCAAGAGAAGTGCCCACAATGCCATAGAGCGTCGCTACAGAACCTCCATAAATGACAAGATAATCGAACTGAAGAACATGATTGTTGGAGTCGATGCTAAACTGAACAAATCAGCTATTCTGAGAAAGACGATAGACTACATAAGATTCCTCCAGAATTCAAATGCAAAATTAAAGGCCGAGAATATGACCCTGAAGATGACAGCCCAGAGGCAGAATCTGAGAGAGCTATTGTCAATTGGAGAGCTAACTCCCCCGAGGTCTGATACAAGTGAGCCCTCGCTGTCACCAGTTCCCACAATACCTCCACTGTCACCAGCATCGCCAGCTTCGATCAAGGAGGAGCCAGAGGGCCTCCTCAGGGAGCAGTCGTTGATGAGTGAAAGAGCCCCCTCAATCTCCCCGAAGACCATCTCAGGCTTGAGGGATAATACTCGTCTAACTCTCTGTGCATTTCTCCTGATTTTCCTCGCGTTTAATCCTCTGGGAATTGTCATGAATAACTTTGGAAAGCTGTCGTTGTCCACTGATGATTACGCAGCCACTCGAGTCGATAGTCGAGTGATTCTGAATCACGGAGAGGAGGGAGAGAGTGAGGAGTACTTGAGTGACAAAACAATCTGGAGTTTTGAAAACATGATTGTCTGGTTTATAAATGTTCTACTGCTGGCTGGTGGCCTCTGTAGACTCATAGTTTACGGTGATCCTGTCATCCCCACCGAGAGCAAAACCTTCCTGGAATTGCGTCGCTGGCGACGCCAGGCGGAATTCAACATGTCCCTCAATGAGAATGCAAAGGCCCAGTCAGATCTCAGCCAGTGTTTGCGCTACTTCGGGCGTTCACTTCCCTCATCGAGAATTGAAATTTACATGGCAACTCTCTGGCAGATCGTTCGCCAGGTCCTCCATAAACTCTGGATAGGTAGATGGGTGTTGAATGTTGGAAAATGGCTGTCGGAGAGGAGTGAGAGAAATCAGGCTGAGACCTCAGCAGCTGAGCTGGCAATTACCTACGAGAGAATCCTCAGTCTTCGATTGTCCCAGGGACTCAGGCAGGGCACTCTGTTTCTGGCGCTGTCCTCTGTGAACTATGCAGAAGCTGCAGGTGAGAACATCAACAAGATCTGTCTCACTGACATCTACATCAATGCAGCACTGGCATTCAAGCAATCGATATTCCCTCTGGTTCACAAGTACTACGTCGCAAAGGGCAAGAATTTGTTGTCTAGTGTGCCCGTGGTTCCTGCAAAGTTCAAGTGGCTGATGTCTGAGGAGGGCTTGAAGTTCCTAACCTCCAATAAATGGCAGTACTCGCGACCGGCTGTTAAATCCACAAGCCCAACTGATAGCAAGAGTCCTGGAGCCTCAGGCTCCAATATTTCCGCCATTTCCTCGGGAAATGTCAGGGATAACAAGTCTTACGATGAGTTTACGTCGCAGGGGAGCCGGACTGATGCCCTCTCCTTTGCTGCTAGGGCTTACCGAGAGCACTTGATCAGTCAGTGTCTGAAATTAGTGGCTGGGACTGCTGCCAGCGGGGATGCCCATGCCTCGGCAATGCTACAACTGTCGAAGGCTGTCATTGACTCAGCTGATGTTGAGTGCCAGTTCACGGGGGATGAGGGCACTGGTGGCAACTGCACCTGCGAGGATGCTGTGGGACTCTGGTGGGGGGCTGTCCTCTGGGCCGCCGCCTGCTGGAGGCTCGGGGAGGAGGACTCCACACCCTGGACAATGGCTGAAACCAAATTCCCGTATGAGAGAAACTTCAATGAGAGCTCGGGGGGCAGTCCTCTGCCACATGCCGTTCTCTGTGTCGTTCAGGCCGCCAAAAGACCCAGCAGCAGGAGCTCCATCAGGCTCATTGATCAGGCTGGCAAGCATCTGGAGCATTCGTTGGTCTACTATCACTGCAAACAGCAGCCGTCCCAGAATGTTCAGGTGGGCTTTCATCTCATTTAGAAATGATCTTGTTAGTCTGGGGGAGGGGGAGGGGGAGGGGGGCAGAGTCCTTTTGGAATTATGCAGGGCATTAAGGGTTTCATTTTTTAAGACTAGTCCACCATTTTTGAGGATCGAGGGCTCTATAATTTTATTGCCAGTAGAGTTCTCTGCCCATATTCAATACAAAATGGCGTCAAGTTGTCTTTGAGTTCGGCAATTAATTTATCAAATTATAGACTTGGGATTATTAGTGGATGTTGGACGGTTTGGGGAGCTGGGGGGATGGGGTGTCGTTTGTTCTGGTAGCTTGAGCCTGTTACGAGTGTGCATTGTAGTTGCATTGCATGATAAGTGGCTGTGCAATACTTCTGCAGTGCAACTCCTGTGGCAGGATTTATCGACTTGGGACAGGAGAAATTGATTTCGGGTTTGAAAAAAGAGATTAATTGACTTTAATAAACGTCGAAGTAGCTCAATTTGTCTGAAATGTTTGTTGTCTTAATTAATTTGGACGGTCTGATGCTCAGAGAACTGAGAAACCCAATTGTTTGATCATCAAATTGAATAATTCTTTGGGAAAGGAATATTTTTTTTCCTCATGAAGAGCCTGCCTCTGTCTCTCACAATCATTTTGTCATTAAATAATCATGTGATTGCTCTACAATACCGTAACACTATAATTTGATTTTTTGACGTCCAGCTCGTCCACTTGTGGCTCTGCGATTGGCTTCTGGAGTTGAGGACTATTCTGTGGCAGGAGCTGTGGGACAGCCAGTCAAGTCCAACTCCTACGACAACTAACACTTTCCTCGCTGGATTCCAGCATGACTTGGCACGTCTGAGGAAACTCAGTCGAGATATTCCTGTAATTATAAACAATTTCATTCCCTCCTGACATAAACTGAGTTCCATTCACGATTTTCTAACTGTCAGAAATCAATTGAGAGATCTCATTCTTTATTCTGCTGAAACTTCCAACAAAATTGGTCCTCAAACCCCCATCTTTTCCCGTTCACTGATTAAATTAACTTAACAAAGGCTCACAATTAATTAATAATAACGAGCAGTTGAGTTGCGTTGGTAGTTTATGAAGTTCATTTTCTTCATTTTCAGTCTGTTCTCCCAAGAATTTTCCTTTACGAAGCGACAGCGAGGATAATGGCTGGCGCAGCTCCAGTGAAAACCCAAATACTCCTGGACCGGAGTCTCCACCACAGGAACTCAAGATCCTCCATAATCTGCGGTAAAGATCGATCCCTAGAGAATGCAACGGGTGAACGAGAGCACGCGGCCGCCCTGTGCCTGGCCTGTCGACACTTGCCAACTCTGCTGCTGGCATCCCCTGGTGAACGTGCAGGAATGCTTGCCGAGGCGGCCAAGACACTGGAGAGAATAGGAGATCGCAAGAGACTGCAGGAGTGCTACGAACTCATGAGACAGTTGGGCCCGGCCATAACTGCTAATTGAAATCCAGAAAATTTCAGGCTCTCATTTCAATAATTCTCATTAATTATTTATTGTATATACATTGCTGTGGCTTTAGAGTTAAGAATTTGTTTTAAGAGTTGAATGTCAGTCATTCAAAATGATTGTTAATAAAAGTTTTTATAGAGTTATTGCTTGGAATTGTTCATTCAGGGTTTGCTACTGGAAAACATATTTGAGATTTTGTTTTTTCACTTGTCCAGTGCTTTTTTGCATTTTTCTAGGCACCTGGTGATGGGAGAGCGAAGAGGATATCATTTTCGGATTCCTGAGGAAATTTTAGGTGCTCTGGAACGCCCAGCAACCGTCAAGAGTCCATTGTCGTCACTTTTGAGGCCATCAGAGCGAAAATAAAATCCAGAGGCCCATTTTCCATGGGCCCAGGTTCCTCAAATTTTGAGTTCCCTCTAGAAACCATAAAAACCATGACTAAACTCCACTGCAGATCCCTCTAGACTGATCGCTGTCCTACCGACAGTGATTATCCACAACTAGTTTCTTGTACATGCAGTTATATTCCACCTGAACGCTTAACCTCACTTTCCTCAAGTGACTCGAGCTCGACCGGGGCACGAATGTTGTTCTCTATCCCATAAATAAAAATAAATTCTGGATTTCGCGAGTGATTCCCGTGACAAAGAACAAGATGAATGTGTTGAGGTCGTGCTCTCGTGCTGTCATTCATTTGCAGACAGTGAATTCCTTTAATATTGGAGGTAAGGAGGACTGTTGGCTTCATTCCCTCGTTACTTTCCGGGGATTTGCTTGTGATGTTATTAAATATCGTTACCATTATTCCTGCTTTCGCAGTAATTACTGTTTTCTATCGCTGATTGTCTAGTTACATTTTTTGTTCATTAAATCAAATAATTCCTTTGGAACTTCTTTCGGCTCCTGTGGAGTCTGAGTGAGATCATCTCTTCATTGACTTTCGTTCACCAGGTAAACGAGGCATCAGGAGATGGATTGCTCCAGTGGCGATGCAGATCACCATACGTAAACGAGTTTTGAAGTCACAACCAAAGGAAGTACGACGTGAATTCCTGGAGTGGAACAGAGAGGCTGAAATATGGGCATTCAATCAGAGGCTCAAAGAGAGCTTTGATATCGATATTCTGACACGAGCATTGACACACAGATCGTATGTCATCAAGGAAGAAATGGAGAGGAAGAAAGTGGGAATCGAGGATGCTGAGCTTAATATCGAGGACAACAGGGAGTTAATTGACAGCGGAAGGAGTCTAACTTCGAGGATTGTAGAGATTTATCTGGGTGCAGCGTTGCCAAGGGCTCCAGAGGAATGTATTCTGTGAGTGGACAGATTTACTGAAAGGGATCCTTTGATGAATTTCAACGGGTTTTGCAATTAAAACAAGAACGCATTTGCAGGGGGCGGCTAATAATAATTGTAAATAATTTATTTAGCCGATTTTTTTGTTTATTCTTTCCTAAGAACAATCAAATACTCAAGTCTCAAATCTGTTCTCGATTGGGGAATAATTGTCTTCGAAATTCTTGAAATATTCTTAGAGGGTCGCAGCTATCCCCAGGTAATGAAGAAAAATCCTAAATGGGTAAATAAACTAAATAAATACATAACAATGTTCATTCAAGAAATTAATGGTGTAATAATAGGGAAGACTGTAGCAAAATGGAATTACTTCAATTGTTAATAACTCGGGATTGGCCGAATGAAATTCAATGATTTTTATTTCATATTAAAGCTGATAATCCCAGCTTGAATATGAAATTAAAATCATTAAATTTCACTCAGCCGATCCCGAGTTATCGTCAACTGAGCCCGATCCATTCTACCCCACTCGAAGACATAAATTTCTTTGAAAAATCCCAGTGAAATGATTTCCTTAAGAGACTGTACATATTGAGGCAGCTCTACAGAGAGTGCTTTTTTAATTGAAGAACATTTGTAACTCAGTCTTACACCCTCTTCCCCAAACAACGCATGTGAAATGTAATTTTCTGGGTCATCTAGAGAAATAATTGCCTTTGACAATCTCTTCCAGAGCTCTACACAATCATTTACTGTCAGATGAAGTGTTAGCAAACAGTGCATCTCTGATCGGGACTAAGGACTTGATTTTGAACGAGGTAAATCATATGTTTAATAAGAACTCTTTGCAAATATTCTGTTTATAAATATTTATCATTCTTCGGGGTCTACTTATTAGAATACTTTTCCAAATACCCACCTTTCGGCCTAATATTAAAAATATACAATGACCCCTGCAATCCTGCATTTGTTGAATATAAATAACCTTATCTCCCCTTAACAATAAAGAAACTAATAGCAATACCCATACATGAAAATGCAATAATAATAATAATAAAGAAAATAATTGAACAGAATAAATAATTTTTCCTTTTTCCGCATGAATTTTCGTTAAAGATCCGCAATTTTTTGGTCAAAAAAAGAATATTTATCAATAAATTATCAATTTTTCAATCAGGAATATCCGCCGTCAACCGAGACTCTAGCCAACACATTTCTAGCCCTGGTGAGTGCCCTGGCAACGAGTGTAGATGAAATTCACACGAGCAAATTCATTCGAGACTTTTTAATTGCAACACTGGCCGAACGAGATCTGAGTGAGTTCTGGTGTCCAGAGGAGCCGCTTAAAATTTTAAACGAAATTTTAACGAGAGACGGAAGAGAGCCCACTGAGCCCCGACTAATTGCCCTGAGTGGGGTAAATACTGTATTACCCGTTTACCAAGTTGGATTATATTCGAAAAAGGAATTCATCGCCGCAGGTAATTTTTCATCCGGCATTCCTTGATAAAAAAAAATAGATAAATTTATCTAGTTTAATTGCAACCCCTCATCGCATAAAAATATTGACTTTCCACAGGAACGGAGGATAATGTCGAGGGGGCCGTAAAAATAGCAGCTATAAATGCGCTCAACGATATGTTCGATCTATCTCAATCGAGTAAACCAATTAAATTCAATTTCACTGTTGACCCTACCACGGACGAGATGAGGAATCTCCCGCTGCAGAAGTGGTGCACTGAAAACGTCAAAAAACTCATGCAGAGAAATTAATGGACTTCTGTTATTTCCGTTCGCCCAGCGTCAAAAAGGCCAAGTCAATGTAATTGAGGGAATATCTGAGAGAATATATTCGTTGCATATTTCTTATGGATATCGTGATTTCATTATTTGCAATTGATTTTTATTTTTATTAGTTCCTCGGTACCCATTTCTATTTTTATTATTTCCTCGGTACGTGGCAGGTACTGAACGAGTGAATACCCTCGTTATCCCAAATAATTGATTTAATAAATTGCGATTAAACAAAAATTTATTAAATAACGAAATTGGAACGCTTTTCATCTCAACAAATTGACGTTTTATGACCGTCTGATATTTTTTCATGGGTTAACCGTCCAAATTAAACCCCAAAAAACAAATAAAAGACAGAAAATTATTGTTTATTTCTAAAATCTCTGTGCAGAACAATAATTTTTATAAATTGTTAACGAGATTAAATGTTGCGTGATAATTATTCATAAAACGAAGTGAATCAATTGTCTGTTAACGAGATATGATTGCCAGTGGAACTCTCAAACAAAAAAAAAACCGCAGAAAAATTCCGATACCTTCATCTCCCCGAAAATATTCAAATCCCCCCGCCAATACGATCCGCCATTGCGTGAATCCGATGGCGCTGGAGTCGCCCTTCTGGCACATTCTTTCCGCACAACGTCGCGGCACTCGCGGCAATCGCCCGCGCGGGATTCACCCAGTAACCGTTTCTCTCCACTTCAACTTCACTCCCAGCAGTTCTTGTGGCTTCCCCGGGGATGGCCGCCAGTGGAGAAGATCAAGCCTCACCATCGCACGCCATTTAAGTCCAGAGCCCTGTAGCCAATCTCCGAGTGCCTCTTTTTATTCAATCCAGCTCCCTCTCCCTCCTCGCGCTCATGAAACCTGATAAAAAATGCTTAAAGGTAATATACCACTTACATCCATCTCCCCGAAGAAGCCGCGTCATCGGTAGCTTCGCCTCAGTCAACGGGCTGGGTTATTACTCCCAATGATTCCATTGCCTGTAACTCACAAATAGTTACGATGGATCATGAAATGACGTTTCACCGAGTTTCTTTATCACCCGAGGATTCATGTCGGCAGTAAAATCGGAATTGAATTACAGTTGAAAGGCCTCATTAGTCATCGTGTTCACTCGGTCTCTCTTTCTGTCTTTTTTTTATCATTCTCGTGACTCGAGATAAAAGTAAAACAACCTCCGGTGACTTAGATTCCCCTCAATCCCATACGAGTCGGGCATATCGTGGCTTATCTGAGACGAGCCCAAAGCTTATCGCCACCCAGGTTTATACATACTCAGCTCTACCCTTTCGAGAAATGCCAAATGCCCACTCGCACGTTCCAAAAGACATCCAACTCCTCCTCGTCGTGACCTGATCCTGCCAGCACTAGCAAGATTCACCTTTTTTATAATTCATTTAAAGTTTCATTTGTCTTGCTTATTCACAGGATCAGCTGATTCCAGACGCTTCCTCGCGTCTCCACCTTACGATATTAATATTAATATATTTAATATTGAATCGGGAAGAGTGGCGCAGCATGGAAGGTCTTAGAGTGCCAATAACTCGGGATTGGCAGAGTGCAATTGAATAATTTTGAACTCATTTTAGAGGTGGTATTTCCAGCTTCAATATGAGAAAAAATCATTAAATTCCAATCGGCCAGTCCAGAATTATCGTCATATTAATATTAATATATTTAATATTGAATGGGGGAGAGTGGGGCAGACTGGAAGGTCTTCGATTGCGATAGCTCGAGATTGGCAGAGTGAAAATTAATAATTTTTAACTCCTTTAAAGATGGAATTTTCAGGTTCAATATGAAATAAAAATCATTAAATTTCACTCGGCCAATCCCGAGTTATCGTCAGTTAAAGGCATTTTATTTTGTCCCACTCTCGCCTACAATTGCATTCCCACCGCATAGAACGCCAAACTATTACCTCATCCTCTTTTTTTATCCATTTCTCCCTCAAAATATTCTCCTTTTTATGCCGCATACAAGTTCACCCACACGAATGACCAAGGCTAACAAAGCACTCAGGCTGAATCACTTCGTGTGAATCTTGTGTTGAATTTTCATTGTTAAAAAATCCTCAGTCTTTGGAGCGTCGTAAGACCTCCACAATTCGAAATTCAAATTTACCTTGAATTTCAGAAAATCTCCCATTTGCAATTCCAGGAAAATTCAGCCAGTACTCTCATGCAAAATCATTTTATGTGAAACGTCCGTAGGATTTTCATTAAAGAAAACCTCACCTCATTCACCATCAAAATTCATCTCGATCATCCGAAAATTTGGCATTTCCATTCCGTGGGGAATTCATTGATTGCGCCAGATGTCTATTCAAATCACTCGATTTCCAAATATTCCAATCTCCATAAAACCAAAGTACTAGTTATCAAAACGTTTCATAAATTGTCTGGCTTTTCACAGAAAAAAAATTCCATCGAATTCCCATGACAAAAAACTCCAAAAACCCTACGGATTTTCGAAATCTCAAGGCGTCTACCTTACCAAAATTTCCCTAAATCATCCCGTGGGCTGTCATCTCCAGGTGATCCAAAAGCTCAAAATTCATCTGCCCGAGAAATCCCCAAAACTCTCGAATCGCCAATTGTCCCTAAAATTCATCGATTCCTTCGCTCTCAATTCAATTCATTCAATTCCCGAAATTCAATGCACTCAATCCAGCTCGATTTCCCTTGAATCATTTCCCTGAACCACTCCCCCCACAGTCCCTCCAAAAGGCCCCCCGCGCAGTACCCACGCGAGCCCTCAACATCCCCAAAATTGTCCCCAAAAAAAAACTCCATTTGGAATTGGTGAAAGCCTCACCAATTCAGCCATACGAGAATGGACTGCATTCAACTTCCCGAATATCGAAGCCAGTGTACATCAAGCCATAGATATATTGATTATTTACGGTTGAATCTATCCCCTTTAAGGTTGGGTTCATCCTCGTTCCACCCCTCCGACGTCTCGCCCGTGGGTGCAAAACCCTCCCCACCATTCCAGCCTCGCTTCTGTCATTTTCCTCTTCCCCTCGGCCTCTCGTCGCCCTCCCCACCCGTCGGATGTTCTTCTCTTCGTCTTTCATCCTCGTCAGGTCCCAATTCCTCTTTCTTGCCCCCCTCCTCCTCCCGCGCCCCCCGGCCACCCCTCACTCCCGTACATCTCTCTCTTCCCTCCTCAGTTCCTGCATGTAACGACTCAATGGCGCTGCCACACCCTTTCACCGTCCAGTAATCAGCGCTATTGTTGTTTCAATTCTTGGCTCAGTTCAGCTTGTCCATGAGATCAGCCGCCAAGTTTTGCCTGGACGAAGTCAGCAGGAAATCCAGCCCAGGAAGATCCGCCGGAGAGAATTTTAGAAAACATTTGGTCAGCCTGTCAGCAAAAAATCGGACACTTCAATTTGAACGATTACAAAGCTTCCATTCGGATATGAAAATATTTTTCATTTGCATTTATTTTCTGATAGCACAAAAGTTTCTTTTCGGCCGCAAGGACCGAAAATCGGCGTTTCTAACCGAGCGAAGCGAGTCCATTTTGGAGGAAAAATTGTATTCAATCCTTGGGAGGAGAATCAGACGAGCATACCCCACGTGCTTACAAATTCGGAATTTTGCGCGTGGGGATGACGTCTACTTTTCCTTCCTAGGCGAGAAATATAGTTTTTCCGCTTTTTTTATTATTTCTGCGGTGGCATGGTCGTTTTACTTTTGATTGTACCCCATTTGCGGTGGTACTGCACGGGAAACCACGTGACAAACCAAGACACTAGCCGCTACACTGCGCCTGCCGCCAGTAATTTTTGTGCGAGGCGTAAAATCTCACTTTACACCTAGTGTATCAAAATAGTATATTTCGACACTATTTGACACAATGTGCGCGAAGTGAGGATTTGCGCACGCGAAGTGTAAAAAAAAAAAGTTTTTTGCCTACACGGACCGAAAGTGGGCATTCTAAACTCGCTTCGCTCGGTGAGAACCGCTCACTTTCGTCCACTAGGGCAGAAAAATCGTATTCAACCCTCGGGAGGAGAATCAAAGAAGTATTCCCCACGTGCTTACAACGCACGTGGGGCCGATTGGTCTACTTTTCCTCCCTAGGTGAGAAATACACTATTCCGTCCCCCCTACGCAGAAAGTTCGTCTTCTCCCCCCGGAATGTCAGGAAGAAACCGGCTCATTTGACTCCCGTGAATAAATTTTTCGGTACGGGAAATTGTCACTTCCTTCCCTGGACTCCCCAAAATCCAGTTTTCCCCCTAGCCGGACCGAAAGTGAGCATTCGACCCTCGGGAGGAGGATCAGACAAGCGTTCCCCACGTATTTTTTGTTCTCAAAATATTCGATTGGCTGAATTATTTCTTTTCCCATCATCTCTATTACCTGAGCACCGAGAATATTTACAACCTGCGAATTCATCCCCAGCCATTCCCTCCATTCAATCCTCCGCATGCATTATCTCAACTTCATTCCTCCATTGTAATTGTCCATAAACTGGTCATATTACTCACTGCAATTCTTTGGTTTATTTCAGCTACTACCAGTGAGGAAGTGCAAGCCATAACTACAAGCGTTGGATGAGCTCCAGTCACGTCGAAGATCACGAATTGAGGATGACTGCGGTGGACGTGTGTGGACGTGAAAAATACCACCACTGACATGCCCTCCCCACACACACACCCACACAGAAAGAGAGAGAGAGAGAGAGACACGCACACACATCAGTAAGTACACGTGAACGTAGAATAGGAAGTTACTGTCTCTGACAATATATCACGGAACAAACTCGTTTTTCAACATTCCTGTAAACGAATATTACGATGGTTTTAATTTCCGAGAGATTAAGGCTTAAAAAAAAAAATTGAACGAATATGGCTGACGTGGGGAATTGCAGCAGTTTGATCTCCCTATGGAAAAACTGTACGAGAGAATTGGGGTGAGAGAGAGAGAGAGGGGGGAGGGATGAACAAATAAAAGTGGCACTTGTGGATAAAAGTGGGAATGTTTTATGTCTCATTTTTCTTTACAACATGCAGGTGGTTTGTTATTGCTCAGCGTAATAAAAAAATACCGATGCTTACGGGGCATTCGTTGAGGATTCCCTCCGGAAGACATTTTTTATTTTTCGTTTATTCAACCACAAGTACGATAGATAACAGAAGTTGTAACTCGTTTTTCCTTACTTCCTCCCTCTCTCCGTATTATCGCTCCACTTTGCCTCCGGTTTTTTTCTTTTGCACGAAATACCGAGACGCGAAATATGCATTCTCCGGGATTTTTTGTGGGTTTTCTTATTGTCAGGGTTTGCTCTCTATTGCTCACTGCGACTTCTCCCTCTGTCTTTGTCCTCATCAGTGAGTCGCTCTCACTTGGTCGCCCTTGAGGCCGAAGTTCTGTGCCGCGCAGTTAGGATAGGACGAGGTGGCACAAACGATAGGGAAGCATCCGAGAGACTGGCAAGGGCACTTCCACGTCTTACCCAGTGACTCCAGTCGTATACATCCCGGGCAGGGTCAACGTTAAAGACGAATTCCGTTGAGAAATTCTGGGGTTAAAGTCAGTTGAGGTATCAATCTATGGGTGGCGGCCATCTTCGGGGACTTGGGGTGGCAGGAAAATGGCGGACGTTATTAGCAGCTGATCCTGGTCTTCGGGTTTTAGTTCTTCTTTCCAATATTTTCATGAGGGGATCAATAATGGAGAGAGGAGAGGACAATAGGGAAGTGACGAAACGAGTCAAGTCGCATTTTACGGTCGATCAGTTTTTAATGAATATCGCGGAATTGAAGGGGGATACCAAAATTTTTGTCATGACCTTTTTTATAGTACCGATCGAGAGCTACGAAAATGATCTTAACGGAAAATCTGCTATGTCCATTAGATTCGGAGATATTCGTATAAAATTGTGGTCAGGAGGGATTCTAATCGGGAATGAACGGTTAATTATGACAAATTGTTAAATTGATTCTAGGAAGCGAAAACAAGAAAGAAAAATTCACGAAAAATTATCGAACCGGCGTCGCGAACCTCCTCGATACACTGAGAGAAAAAATTCGCTCTGCTGAAAAAATACATATTCAGCTGGAAAAATTGTTTTCAGCTCAAGAAAATTGTTTCCCTGAAGAAAACTTCCTTCAGTGAAAGTTTAATTATTTCTACTCGATAATTTACCAGTTGGATAGAATACACATGTTTTTTATTAAACCCCGAGAACCCAAATAGTATGTT
>JAPYZN010003034.1:0-10369 GCA_030522865.1 Psyttalia lounsburyi | reverse complement strand
ACAATATTTTATGTCATTGTGCCCGTAATCCGCGATTTAACCGAGCGAAGCGAGGTTAGAATCGCGTGATTACGGGCACCTATGGCATAAAATTATTTTTTTATTATCTAGGTACAAATGAGGTTCACTAGTACCTGGTGGAATGTGAAACCCTCTGGGCAAATCCACGAGTGCTTGGCATTGTCATGGCAATAGTGAAAAACTTCACAATTGAGATCCTCGTCGGCATAGTATCCAGTTTGCTTATCAATGCAGTCGAATTTACTCTGGGGCAGTAGAAGGCTCAAACGATCGGGCTCCTCTTTCTCTTCCTCAAGTGGTTCCTCCCGCTGTGAAAATAAGTTCAATTATCAAATTTTTCTTGGCCATTTCCATCATTATTATATTACCAAATTCGGAATTCCTCATTATATAAACCCAGTAAACAATAATTCAAACATTTGCAGTAAAACGGGCGATTTTGCCGATAAATTCCGGCAAATTATGGAATTTTGCTGTTTAGGAAGTCTCCCAGAATTCCAGAATAACATTCCAAATTTGCAGAAAATATTAGCGAATCGATAATATATCGCCATCTCAATTTGACAATTAAATTGCCAATTCGCGACAGATGTTACCGATACCGTAAAATTATTTATAATTCTCGGCTTTTATTACTACTATTTTTATTCAAAAAACAAGTTATCAATTTTTTTTTTAAATCGCAAAGATTTTTCATTTAGGGTCTGAAGAACTTTCCAACGGGAAATTTCCCTCATTAGCTCTTGGCAAAAATCAATTTTGAATCCAATAGTAGCCAGAATTTTCGGATTAGACTTTCAGTTTCTCCAGAAAGAGTATCTGAGTCGACTCCCAATTAAATTCCGACTAAATTCCTATGGACTTTTGGTGATGTCCCTCTGAAATAGCGGATAATTTAGCAGCTCATGCGGTAACATAATTAATAATTCAACAAGTACCGGTCCATTTTTGTCATACGGCCCGTTCCGCGATGGGCCCCCTCGCAGCCCAGAAACTATCCTTATAGCTCCATCCGATGAGGCTGTGGGTTTCCGATAGAGCTAAAAAACGTGAACGAATTAGGGTAATACTCTAATTGGAAATTATATAAATAACTTTCTCTTTGTTATTTACAGGCTGCTGGGACTGCCGGTAAATTGGCGGTGGCACTGGAGTAGGTGTGACGGCGTTGTCCTCATAGCTATCATCTCTGTAGCCGCTGTTGGCGGCTCCAAGGCCGGGGGTATACAGAGGCCCAAGATTGTTCGATTTGCTCAGAAAAGGTGATCCTCGAGATTCGACATTGTATGCATTCTGGGTAGATGCAGTTGTCACCCACAGCAGTAAAACTATACGATACATTTCTGAAACGACATACATCGCATGAATTATTAACTTTCACAGACCTCTCATTAACTCTTTCTCCCTAGCCACCATCAAAATCTGTGTTTGCGTATGAGAAGGCTTGCGGTTGCTCCGAAAATATTCAAAGCACTTGTCAAACAGCGAGAAATGAAAGGAGTTTGAAATTGAATTTCTTCCATGAGAAAGTGGGTCTTACAGAACTCATGGTTTTTGTCTTTTTAGCCATCGTCATTTTGCGTGACAGGTTTTCGTGCGCCAGAGAACAAGTCATTACCTTTTTTGCACATAAATCTTTTGGAATTTTAGACATTGGCGAGGAAAATTTCAATAGAAAATTGCAGTGGAACGCCATTTGTTTGTCAAGTATTCTATTCAGACATTTTTCGCCAGATTTTTTTGAGCCAAAGTATTAATTTCATTCAGATGAAATTCTAGTGGCGACGTTTTTCTGAAACTCATCTTTTTTTTATGCTCTGCTATGAAAATTTTCCATGTTTGTTAAGTGAATTTATTTTCAACATACTCTGAAAGGAATAAGTCAAATTTATTAATGATTTCTGTTACCAGTTTTTGTTTTTGTTTTTGTAATAGATTTTTGGTTTTTTGTTTTTGTTTTTGTAATAGATTTTCTACAAAGTTCCATTAATGTCGAGATTCATTGAAATTCATCGGAAATGCTGCCGAAAATTTTCCTCTCATGTGGGTCAGTAAATAAAAAAAAACGTTTTTTTTATTCACTCGGGAATTCCACACGTGTCCTGAGATCATTGCTTGCTCGAAAGTATCGGCAACAATACGCCTTGAATCGTTTGAATTACAGATTAATGCATACAAGACACATCTAGATTGTGAGCAAATACTTTCACTCACCAGTGAGAGCAGCAGAGGTGCGGAAAAAGATACAAGTAGATCAGGCTCACGCCCAAGCTCGGCAATATAATGAGTCAAGTTTTGTACAGAACAATTCGAACCGCAAACTACATTCCCAGCAGGATTCACGGTTGATCGCACGAGCTCTGTAAGAACAACAAATTACCCGGCGAATTCATTGGTTTTGTTCCCAGTGACAGATCCTAATTTTCGTTATCCTCTCGATACTAGCGATCTTCCCCACGCATAAAAATAATAAGCGAAAATTGAATTAGGACAATGTCACATTTCCTCCCCAAATAGGACTTAAAAAAAATTGCATTACATTGAGAAATTGAAAACAAATTTCGGTAATTGTTGTTCTATATATTTTTTTGAAAAATTTGAAAAGCTCAACTGTAGTTTTTAAATTGAATACATCTGATGGGGCTAGAGGGAAAACAATTAATGAATAATTAGTTTTTCCTACGAATTTAAAAGTCTCAATTTCATATCTAACAATCGGTTTTAGCCCTCTCAAATTCGCAAATTAAGATTTTTAAATATTCAGCTCTGGAATTGAGATTCTCGGGTTTGAAATCGAGACTTTTAAAAGTTTTTAAGTCCACCATTTGATAGCTGAGCAGTCGAAATTCTCGAAAGTCTCAATTCGAAATTGTAAAGATCAAATTGAAATTTGTTTTCTTTTTGGGCGTATACATCATAGCGCTCGAAGAAAGGCATTACGCAACCGCATATGAAAGGATAAATTGTAGCGGTTCAACTGGATTGGAAACTGTAACAACCGGTCTGACCATTTACGTTTTTTTTTTTCTTTTTCAAGCGTCTGTTACTTTTTATTTCTGCTGCATTCGCACTCGCAGGATTTTTATAAAGTCGCGGGTTGGCAAACACTCAGGGACTTTAATCCACCCGTATGACACTAAATTTTTTAATCTTACGTCATATAAATTGAGTGTTATCCCCTCATTAGTCACGTGGAGCCTGCCTAGACGACAGACATTATTAAATAATTTTCTCTACAGCTCTTAAATAAATTTTTCCTTATGGAACTTTCAATTACTTTATCTATTTCCTTTTTACTCTATTCCCGTTATTTCTTTTTAATACTATTTTTTAACTTTCGTTTCCTGTGAAAAAATGACTAAAAATGAAATTAAAAAAGGTTACGTCGGTTACGAGGAATTAATTTTGAAAATATGAACCGCAAATTTCTTCGAGTGCATTTCGACCGATTTTCATCCGAAAATTTGACGAATTGGAGGCAATTCTGTTGCACTTCTACATTGCAGTTTTTTTGTGCAATCTATCGTTGGATCTCGAAGCCGACCCGAGCATTTTTATAAATAAAAATTATGAAATAAAAATATTTCATAGAAAAAATTAATCCAATTCGATTTTTCCTTGCAACGAATTATTTTTAGAAATTTCCTATAGACATCCCTCGCTCAAATTTTGGTTGGAACATACTTTTGATCCACTTTTGTGCCATTACATATTTTATATTACATTAGAAAAATTGGAGCTTATTTTTGCATCACTCACGCGGATTCCCGGCAGACAGTATGTCGACAATTTGTCGACGACCTGTCGATGTCCTGTTCAATTTTAGATGGCACAGGAAATTTTGTTCTCCGGTGGGGTTGTTTGCAATTAAATATAACTTTGGGAATCTTCAATTACTCAAATTACATTCACATTTACCTTTACTTACTTTTTCTCTTATCCTCGATCTCATTTTCAGTCAGAAACGTCGCGCAAAAAAGTATTTTCAAAACCGCGTGAATAGCCGAGAATTATTTTAATTTTGTAAATCGGTAATTCAATCAACCGCGTTTCTATTATTTTCTTCTATTTCAATGAACAATTAATTAAAATCTACGAGTTCTTTAATTTTTCATCGATCGATTTGTAGCGAACCGATTCATAAGAATAAGTGAAAATAAAAATATTGAGGAGAGTTCAACGGACTTTTCACCTTCAGAAAATGTTTTTTATAAAAAAAAAAATCAAGTTAAATTAGTCTATCACTTCGCTACAAATATAGCAATTGAACAAGCCCTCAGCAGGAAGTAAACTACAGATTTATTGCTTCTGGAGAAAGCGATAAATGCAAAGTTTACTGCATGAATTCAGGAGATCGAATACAAGTTCACGTGCATTGATAAAAAGTCGTAATTATTTAGTTATTGCCAGATATTACTGTCATTCGCCAACTACTAACGTATAAAATTAACAAACTAAACAACCTCATTAACCACGACTCAATTATTCAATTAACGTTAACAACAGCAGAAAAAAGTAAAAAAAAATAAAGAAAAGATCTAAAAAATTACAACTTTTGGAAGTGCAAAAATAGAAAAAAAAATATTCAATAAACATTTATGCTTACCTAATTCAACAGCAACAATAATAAGTCTGGAGGAGAAAAACTAAAGTCACGAGGAGATGGAAAACAGATAGTCCTATGGGTACGCGGGATTTTTCTGGCCGCGGCGCAACGACTGTCTCTTATATAGCACCTGTGGCTACCCCACGGAAAGTTTCCACCACCAGTTTCTGAAGTCTATCATTCTCACTTTCAGGTGGAGAGCTCAGTAGGATAATGTAGATAGAAAAAGTTAAACTATTTGATAATCTGGTTGAATAAACCGGCTCTACCTTGCAGACTTGTTGAACCAAAATTTTCAACTTTTGGTACACTTTCATTCGGTTGGACTTCAGTGAAGAAGAGATGGATAGAAAAACTGGGATTTTTATTTTTTCTCGACTGGTTTGGTTGATCTGGATAACTTTGGTAAGATCCGATAGAAAATTCTCGGTTGGATTTAATGCCCCCCCCCCAAAGGGAGGTGGTGATGAAAACTGGGAAACAGTATGCCGAGAATGTTTATATCTCAGAAAATTATCCCGGAAATTTCAGATTAAGAGATCTTGCAATTTTTGTCGTAAAATTTTTATTTGTTTTTATGGAAAAATTGGTTTATTTATGGGATATTCAGTGGAAATGTTTTCCTAGTCGATATGATGATGGAGATAATGGGATTCAGGGTGATGAACCGGGCGACACTCCCCTCCGATGAGTGCCGAGGAAAAATATATATTGAGAATTGTATATTTTCATCACGCTATGTCGGAAAAATACTTTTTCGACACATTGAGATGGAAAATTATGTTCGTAACTCGTGAAAAAAGTGGTTTTTGACTCGTGGGATTATACCCCTCGCCTTCGGTTTGTGACATAAACCTCCCACTCGCCAAAAACCATTTTTTTTCACTTGTTACGAAATGTACTATTTCATCTCAATGTGCCGAAAAAGTTACTTTTCCGACACAGCGTGATGAAAAATTATTTTCATCACGCTGTGTCGGAAAAGTAACTTTTCAACACATTGAGATGAAAAATTATGTTCGTAACTCGTGAAAAAAGTGGTTTTTGACTGGTGGGATTATATCCCTCGCCTTCGGCTCCTGATATAAACCTCCCACTCACCAAAAACCATTTTTTTTCACTTGTTACGAAATATACTATTTCAGTCACTCTCCGCTTCGTGTCGAGTGACTGAAAAGTACTTTTTCGAAACATTGAGATGAAAAATTATGTTCGTAACTCGTGAAAAAAGTGGTTTTTGACTCCTGGGATTATATCCCTCGCCTTCGGCTCGTGATATAAACCTTTCACTCGCCAAAAACCATTTTTTTTCACTTGCTACGAAATATACTATTTCCATACAAAATGGTCTCATTTGGCACCCACCTACCGCCAAATTAAAGGTAAATTAGCTTTACAAATTCGACTTGCAAATTAACGAAAACAAAAAATCAAAAAACCGAAAATAGCGAGGAAAAAAAATAGAAGACCGGAAAAATAAAAATCCCAAAATTTCTCGTACGCGTTATTTCACAAAATAAATAAAATAATCGCCAAATTAATGATTCCTATTAAACAGTACCCACGGCAAGCATCCTAGGAATTCTGCGGGTCTCGTAAACACTGGCCATGTGAAATAGGGCATTGAATAGCATGATCCAACCGTCTCAAGAAAGTTTGATTCGATTTCATAAATTTTGTCAAATTAGCGTTAATTAGTGCGTTAAAATTTCAAAGAATGAAAAATCGAGATGTGCCCGAGTGAATGAATTTACTCCACAATTTGGTCTATCAATACGAGATAATTCGCCTTGTGGAGTACCTTCACATGGCTTTCCATCTCAGCAGTATCGGCGAATGAGAGATTACCTGTATCAAACATAAACCGAGCTGCAGCAAATCCTACGAATGAGAAAGTCCGGAGGTGAGCCGTTCATGACCTAATCATCCAATAAATAAAATATCTCTTCACCGTGAGTGATATGAGTATGAATATTATAATTTTTTCTTAACGACTGATTAATGATTAAAACCGCATGAATTGATGATTCAGTCGAGCATTTCTAATCAAGCCAATGAGGTTTATTCCCAACATTGCTCCAATGTTACTGGTTAATATTAGAGAAAACATCATTAGTTTATTAATCACATATAAAACTTTTCCTCGGCCAATTGATTGCACGGGGGGAACATGAAAATTCAATTGTGTATATACTGTTATTAGACGCGTTGCGAGTACTTTCACCTTGAAATCTATCGAAATGATATTCCATTTTCAGTAACAAGTGAAAGGTTTACATGAAATCAACCTCCCAAGGATCGTTCTGTCCTTTTCCTTCTATTGTCACGGTCAAGACGCATTAGGGGATTTAGTATAATGCCGAGCTGCCCCTCGTTCTCCTCCCCAATTACAGTATCGAGATGACAGTGATTACCCGCGTTTACCGGAGAGTCATTATCCGTTACAGTGGCAGGATAAAAAAAATCTTGAACGCGTTTTGCTTTTATCAAAAAAATGTCGCGAGGCGATGGTCGATTGGTGGAGTCTCAGAACACGCACGACAAAAATTAACAAAAAAGCCCATGGTCACGCAATATTTGATTAAAATAATATTATTAAAAACTATTCCCATTGAAATTTCAAATCGTAGGGATAGAATTCTGGATAAGTAAGAAAATTGAGGAAGAGGAAAAGTGGGAATAATTACCCACTGCAAAATTGTGACATTTATTTTAATCTTTATTATATAATATAATATATTTATATTTATATTTATATATATATATATCTCTATATATATAAGTGTATACTCAACACTTTTTCACCCAAGAAAATTCGTAATCATTTTTCGCATCAGTTTTTCATCCGCTCCCATCATTGCCCCATGAACGAACGAGCGAAGAAGATGTTCCTACTGGGCATAATCGATAAAACCCGATTCCATACCGATTGTTTTTTTTTTTTTTCAAAGAAAAAGTCAAAAAGAAAATCGTCAATTTTCCTTAATTTTTCCGTTCCGCAATTTGTTATTAAAAAGAGTACAAATTGGATACGTTTCCCTTATACATACGACAGAATAACTGGAGAATGAATTCTCTCAACTAGTTCGAAAAGTAAAAATACAGGAGCAAAAAATAATGGATTTTTCTCTGCTTCAGTGAATAAATTCGAGTGTTGAATTACTGCTGCAATTTCAACCGAAAATAAAATATATCAGAAATGCCATATCCATCAGGATAAGGCTCATTACACGAGCACTCATTCTCTCCAATCAATACCTAATCATATTCTGCCATTTCCATGTCTCACTTTTAGTTTCGCACTCATTTCCAATCACCCGTTCATTGATTCTATTAATATTACCTTATTTAATTTTTTAGACGTACGAATAGTTTAAATCTTAATTATTGGATACTTCACAGATTTACAATTTTAGTATTCATTGTCATGTTCCTCCCCGACAGTACAATCCCGTGCCTCCATTTGGACTGGGAAATTGCGATATTTTTCACGATTTTCCTCCCCATTCACCGACCATTTTTCCTGGAATTTCTCGCAGAAAAAGAAAGTTCTTAAAAGCAGGCAGGTCTCACAGACAATCTTATTTCTTCACTCGATGCATTCATACTCTATGTACAGTATTCCACGCCTTCAATTAAACCCTAGGCTCCACTGTTTTGTGAATAATTTTCCGATGATTTCGCATATCGAAAGACTTTTCCGAAAAATTTACTGCAACATGAAATACAATTACACAAATATTGATACACTTTCATGTTCACCTTTTGTTGTCCACGTATTCTGTTGTTTACCCAGTTTAGAAAAAAGACTATAAAATGTGGAAAGTACATATTTAATGATTAAGGGATGAACTGCACTCCAGATTATCAGCGAAAAAATAGATTGAATTTTTTTTTTTTTTTCGTGAGCACAATGAGGATAAGCTGCTGGCGCGATACGCAATTTTATAACATTTTATATTATTCTTTTGATCCATTGCACATGTTAGTATCAGAAGTATAATTTATCCTTCTCGCGTTAGATTACATTGTGTATTGGCAGATAGAGAGAGGAAAAAAAATGAAAGATCTGCAGTTGAATTTTAAGTCTAAGTGCCGAATATTCTATAAAATTTCGAATAAGTGACATTTTTAGCCGAATTTTAGAGAATCTCTCTACGACAAAATAAAAATTTGCTGGACAGGACGAAGCCAACTAAATTACAGTCCAACTATTCTGTAGCAATTGGTGATGAAATAACAAAAATCTAATTAAACAATATTTTCCAATACATTCTTAAATCGATTAAAAATTCTTTTCAAATTGCTACTCAATAATCGGAACGCAGGTTTTTATTTTCTGCTGGAAATAATTTCTCATCGTTTGCATTTCCAGCAACAAATTGTTTGTCAACGTGTACTTTATCGTTTCATCTCCTCTTGACTTTTGTTTCTCACGTTCAATATCTCAATTAGGTCTCGGTGAAACCAGAATAAAAAGGATGAAAATAAATGTCATTAATGTATAAACATTTATATGCCTTTATTACTGCCAGAATTCGTGGAAATCATTGAAAAAACCGCACGAATTTCCGTGCATTTAGAAAAATTATGGTTTTTATCTATGCTAGGCACTTTGATTTCACATAACAGAGTACATATCTCGATCTACGGTTTAGCTCACGGCCATTTCTACCCATGTCGACTGACCAGCTAACGATTATACTAAGTATCGACTATCCCTTATTTCCTAGATGATTAGTGAGGCAAATATACCGTAGTGCACATCCTGACAAAATAGTTTATTCCGATACAAGTGCGACGGACTTTTCACGACTGCAGGCAATCCCACGGATGGAAAAATCCGGCACATCTGGGAGGAACTGGAATTCTCATTCCCCGGTGTGAAAAGTGATATTTTACGCCTACTTCGCGGGCCTGAAAGCCAGTTTTCTACCCTCGGTGGTCATGAAAATTACTCGACATTCGTGAGAAAATGGTTTTTGATAATATCTTTCACTCGTCAATAATCAATTGAAATTTTCTTTTTGACACAGTGTGTGTAAATTGAGATTGTGCCGACGCCTCGTGCGCAAGCTCTCACTTTGCACATATTGTGGTAAAAAATAGGCTTTCGATACTGGCAGGAATAGGGTTTTTAGACTCGTGGATTTATAGCACGAGTCGAAGACTTCGCACGAGCCCACAAGCACTTTCCCGCACTCGTAACAAAATGTACCATTTTATTCGGGAACTTTTTGTTATCTTCCGATGCGCGAAATATACTATTTTGTCACTGCTGCTATGTTCAGCCCGTGTCGAAAAGTGCCTTTTCGTTTCCTAGTAAACGAAAAATGACACAGTTCGCCACTCGCTGAACGTAACATCACTAACAAAAAATATTGTTCGTAACTCGTGAAAAAAGTGGTTTTTGACTCGTGGGATTATATGACTCGCCTTCGGCTCGTGATATAAACCTCCCACTCCCCAAAAACCATTTTTTTTCACTTGTTACGAAATATACTATTTCATCTCAATGTGTCGAAATAGTATATTGTGCAACTAGTGCTGGGCGATCACACGAGGCGATAAAGGCGATACGCACGTGTTGCACACCTAATTTTTTGCAATACCTGCCAAAATACGCTTTGAGGGGAGGTTTCCGGGCAAAGTGGTTTTTTTGTGTGCGGAGTGCGGAAAAGTCAAGATCGTGTGTAAAGTAAAATTCGAGTGCGTAAAGCGAAGCTTTACGCACGAGTTTCA
>JAPYZN010003033.1:0-10370 GCA_030522865.1 Psyttalia lounsburyi | reverse complement strand
TGGTTACTTACCCTCCTAGGAGGATAAATTTTACTTATCGGGCAGTTATGGCAGCCGATAAGTCGCAATTGGTTGAGTCCTAGCAACATAAAAAATATTTTCAGTCGGTTCCCAAAGCTCTAACTCATCCGATCTTTAGGAAATTTTCTCAGGAATCCCATGCCGCTGACCTTGAAGCGCCAGCTCCTCTAGTTTTCCAGAGGAGGGGCAGATAATACCAACTCGGATTATTCATGTGTTAATAAGAAAACGACATTAATAATTGTATCGATTATTGTAGTAGCTCGTATCGATACATTAGACGGACTTCCTATAGGATTGTTCCGAAAAATTTAATTCTATTCATAAAAATGTACACATATTAACGAAATGGAAAAATTGGTAGTTTCTTTTCACCTTATCTGGAAAACTTCATACCTTCTATCATCCCATTCCCGAACCCATGATATTGCATGAATAAGTTTTCTCATTATGCAAATATATTGTATATCCTGTGGCTTCACAATGCCAGCAGTATCCGAAAAACATACATTGGTTTCACACCCTCGTAAATGTCTGATGCATGAGCAGGTGTTCCCACACTTATTTCTGGTAGAGTAAATGCTTGAGTCCGAGCCGCATGGTCTGAATTTCCTTCCGCTTGTCAAATACGAAGGGAAGGGAAAAATGAAATACGTTGTTTACGCAGTGGGAATGATGATAAAAGTTAAAAATGTTCTTGTCATTTCCCGAAATGGATCTGAGATTTATTTGATTTGTTCTGCCGATTATGATTTTGCTAATTCAACATAGTAGTGATAACGTCTTTCGAAATTACACCGAACTTTTGAGCAATTCCGTTATTGAAAATAAAAGATTTGGAAGGTTGATTGCATACCACTGGAAAAAAAAATATCCAGAATTTTCATTTCACCAAACGCGAGTTACTACGATCGTAAATCGATTAAAAATAGTTCCTTTCACGGGACTCCGCCCTATTAATAAAAATATGATTGCATTTGCACCGAAAATAAAAAAACTAAAACCATACCTCTCATCCGTCCCACGCCTGTCACAAATTGACGTGAGGCAAAGGTCAATCGAAAAAATACAGCGCAACTAATGTAAAATATTGCAGAGACAGAAAGAGGAATTTTATTTTTAACAACATCTTTTTTCCACGAAGCCTCTAAAATTGTACTCTTTAACTAAAATTATTAGACAGCGCAGTAAAATTTTTACAGTTGAAAAAGAATATTGATCTATAGTTTATCTTTTTTTGCCCGACATTGCCGGAAGAATTCTAACAGAAAACACTCGCTACCACCATTACGTGACGAGTCACGTAAGTTTTTCTGGAGTTTTTCCTTCGTATAATATTCCAGCGTTGACAAAAGTTATATAAAACCATGTCACAGTTTGCCAAAGGCATATGGCGCTTTTTTCAATATTTTCTTTCATAAATTATTGAGTAGACATCGATAATTAGACGCGATATAGCATCGAATTTATCACTAATGATTAAGATTATTATTGACTGTTTGATGATAATGTCTTGAGAAGGGGATAAATTTGTTGTAATTTGTCCTTCACTGTACCTATAGCCATTCCGTTTATCAAGAAAATTTAATGAAAATTTCTTTTAACTCTGGGATGAAAATAATTTAGCAGTTGATCTATGACATCACTCAAGCTAAATTTAAATTTGTATACTAATGCACACGTTACAAATAAATTATTGGAGAGGATAAATCTTTGAAATTATTATAGAGAAATTGTTTCATCAAAAACATGTTTTTCTTGAGTGATGTGACAATATCTTTGAACAGGGCTTTTGAAAGTGATGTCATTCTCCAAAGAATGATTTAATCATAAACATTCTCTCGACGAAAATCATCAATCACATGCGGAGACCACTTACGAACATTTAACTCATAATCTTACAATATTTAGAGAAAGTTTGAGACTACCTGTACTGGGTGAAACCTCTGGTACGATGCTTTGTCGGTTTTAATTAAACTCCACAGCTGTTCTTGTTGCACGTCAGAGGAGACTAGTTATGCCATATTCTCAACTCAACAATTGTGAATGAAAAACGCTCGTGAGGTATAACTCCTGAATTTTAGGGGCAATGAAACATACCAAGAGCCGGATGAATACGGAGTGTAAAAAATAGTGAGTTTTATTGGTGCCGTTAAAAGATCCACTTTCCAGGTGAAGGGAAACATCGAGAATTTATAATCAGAACTCGAATCGATCTCAAAGCTATGAAAAATTATAATCATCCTCCATAATTTTAGCTTCTGAAACTTTTTATACTGAATTTGACTATTTTTAGAGGATTTTCAAGTCAAATTTTTTCAAGCCTCAATGAATTATTAATGAACAATGGAAAAATCTAAAAATATATATTTCATTAAGCTTGAGTTAAAGTACTACAACTCGAAAATATTTATTATAAATTGGGGGCTCATGTGAAAGCGACTTTACCCAATAAAATTTCTGAGTAAGTAATTGTCAATGTCCCACGAATGACATCTCTCGACAAATGCGCCGAATCACTTGACATTATCCTCAATTGAAATTTCAAGAGGATTTAGCAGCTTGAACTGCATTCGTACAATGGAACCCCTTCCACCCGTCTGATGTGGTAGCTCTAATTGCTGCGGTCGTTAACGGATACTTTTGGCTAATGGTGATTATTTTTTTAGCCCCTTCACTGAGTGAATACGAAATTTCAGGCGAGTAAAAATTTTCTCGACAAACGGTTTCTTTTCTCAGAAGCAGATATTATCTTATCAATTTTTTGGCCAGAAATTTCTTCGGAAGAGTAAAGACCTCCTCAAAAAAAATTTCTGCCTACAGGGACCGAAAGTGAGCATTCTAGCCTCGCTTCGCTCGGGTCGTAATTTTACATTGAGGGGATGACTTGTCTACTTTTCCTCCCTAGGTGAGAAATATTCGGCTATTCTATTCTTCTCTCTTCATGCATTTCTTCAATAAGATCTCTTGCATCAGTGATTTTTTTTTTGTAGTAAATGGCGCACAGCAGTTTCATTTTTTGAGTCAGTCCAAAAGATTTAGTATTCCTCCTCATAATTCCCCTCCTCATAATTCATCCACCCATTAATAAGTATTATAATATAATATAATAAGGATATAATAAGCATTCTATTAGTATTATATTCTGACGAGAAATTGATACCTTGAAAGACGAAATGCCGAAGAAAAATGGAAATCATGTGAAAAGACTCAATCACTTTGAGTAATAGTAGAGCCCTATTCTATGAAACAGTAAACTAGACATCATTCCCAGGCAAATGGTACAGCCATATACCGTATCCACAAGTACAAACGCTGGGAATATTGCGGGTAAGTGTAGTTGAGTAACTGGACCTATGCACATACTTTCGTTATCATTCAACCCAAAAGGGGGGCAAACCAATCTGTACCATCCCCATCGTCCTCGCCTATTTGCGTTTATAGTCGTTACCAAATACGATGCGCCGATGGTACCTCGTCGCTCGTCGACGCCTTGGTGTGTATGACATTAAAATTCCATCTACTCGCGCCCCACATATATTCACATCATCGCTTTGTCTCTCATTCTCTTCATCGATATAGATATATTTTTTACCCTAGCAACTTTTGCTCTCATGTAACCCATAACCCACAAACGTCTATAAAAGCAAACGTGACGCTTCGTACCTGCAGTCTTTCAAACTCAACGTCCAAGTTGCTCCAGTTATTCCCCGTATTTTTCACAAATGGGCTTGACTTACTCGCGCGATTGTTGAAAAAGAGATGGGTGGAATGTTAAATTCCTCCTGAATCTGACGAATAAGATGATTTTCCAAAAATTCTTCATCATCTACTGATCTTCAAATCTATTTCGTAATTCGTTTTTGGAGGAAACAATTTGTGTGGATTGTCACGATTCCGAATATTCGGCCTGTAGCCGTCTCAACAAAATCCAGCGAATAATTCCAGAGAAAAATAGAGACTCTTCATTAAAATGACAACACACTTGATGAACATTAGTACGCTCGTTCCTCAAATTAACGACCATTCATCATTCACTGCATGCATCATACAAACAAATAGCCTTCCGTATTTATTTAGAACACATGATCATTAAACTCCGTAATTTATTTTCCAAAAAGTGTGGGAAAAAAAATGGATTGGATAGCATTACGTGCTAATTATTCGTTGGAGATAATGTCGTCGTTTCCATGTGTGTTGGCAGATCGCCCGTCCACTAGAGACTCTCCTCCCAATTAACATAGAAAATGGAATTGCTCAGTAGAGACACGGGCACCCGTAAATTGGCTGGATAAAATGGAAGTTTAACACATAATTATCGACAGCATTTTCCAGCATACTGGATACTTCGATTCCACCATCTGATGAGAACAAAAAAAAAAAGAAGATGGGGGGACCGAGCAAATATAGAACAGTCGATAGTGATACAGGAATAACATGAGAGGTGTGTAACGACAAATTGGTTCGCAAAGTGGAATGTGAAAAACGTGATCTCGTTCGAGTATCGTTGAAGGGTTTTGCCCCCCTTCCCCCTCGCCCCACCCATTATAATACCAGGACTACCACTTTCAGGGGGCTACACGTAAAAATTCAATTTCCAGTAACCGTGGTAAAAAAAAAAGTTAGCTGTAGCCGTCGACCCCATCAGAAGAGAATGACTCATACACGCCGGTTGAAATTTTCGTCTGCATTTTATTGATGGATTTATATATTCGTGTTTATATTAGAAAACTGATACCATTGCGTATCAAATGGCTTCTCGTTTCGATTTCAATAAAATGCTAGGTTTGCGTAAAAAATATTCGCCGTAAATGGGACTCCCGGTGAACTAGGGTTTTCGATCGGCTGGAATTGGCTGCGCATTTCTTTTACTTGTTTTCTTTCATTTCGAAAACAACATAAATTGTAAGGTAGATTTTTTCGCTTGGGATCAGGGATGACTGAGCGTCCATCATTCAGAATAACATGTCAATGATATATTATTCGCTGGGGACATTTCTTGAATATTTGAATTTGTTTTAATTTGGTCTTTTGAATTATAAGATAAAATATATAATACATACATAATATGAGATTTGACAGCCACACGGACAAAAAAAAATGCTATTTTGCCGGAGATGCACCGCGAGAGACCAAAATTTATATTCTGATTGATAAAATCTGTTGAAATGTAAATTTTTATAGTAAAAATGGGTGATTTTCTCAGTGAAAACTCCGATTTGTGTTGATCATGGCGCAGCTCTCGGTTGGATCACCGAGAAACTACCATTTGCTTTTTTTTTCTGTGCACGTGCGGGGAGTGCACAGCCATTCCCAATATTGGAAAAAGTCCACTACAGAGGCTCAACTTTACAACACATGAATTCCTCACAGAAAACCGTGAGATAACCTGTTCCAAGACACCAATCTTCCATTTGCTTTTGGCATCTGGATAAACCCCAAAAACACTGACAAATAGGTAACCAACTGACACATATATATAGATACCGGGTGGGGAATGTATTTTCACTGATCCTATCAAAAAATTGCTTTCGCCACTGGTATCCAAGAGTCTGCAGGGTATCTTCCCGATGTACTTCGCATAGCTCAACCTTGTACATACCAATTTCTGAGAACCCCTTAGTTTTGTGTTTGCCAAATGAGAAATATATGTCGGGTGGAGTAGATTTTGAGGATGGCTGTAACGTGAGATTGAGCAATTTCAGTTCTTCAGAAATTTTCAATTTTTCTTGATAGGAGATCAATACAAGACAAGAATAATTTTCCATTCGATCCGATAATTATCACTAAAAGTTTGATATGATGTGAAGAAACTAGAAAAATAATGGACGCGGTCGAACGCTGTCAAAATAAATCGTAATGATGGAGTTTCATAAAAAGAAGAGAAGAATTTTTTGAAATATAATTCTGACATTCAGATAATGTTGAAAATTTTTACTACTTGTTTTTCTCATGAAATTTTTCAAGAATTCTCGCTATGAAGATATCGCAGAAAACATAATGAATTGGAATCCATTCGCTTCCCAGTAGCCAGAGATCAACTCTAGTTCGATAAAACTTTTGACGCTTGTCTTTCAGATAAGAATACTTCTCCCTCAGTTCGGAAAGAAAAACAGTTCGATCTCTTTTGCGACAACAGCTGAGTAATGCTGAGGTAAGGATGAGCCGTAACCGCTAAATGCACAGAAAATAGGATGAGATAGAGTGGAAAAAGTAACTCTCGCGAATGAAAAAAAAAACTTTATGATATTTTTGTCCATCCACTGTGAAAACTTTTCAGACCAAAGTAGCACGTGGCAGCACAGTCCAGAACTCATAATTAACTGCCACGGAAAGAAGCGACTGCATTTGATTTGTGATTAAGAGAATTATATTCTTGAAGCTACGAATCTATTTAGCATTTCTATTTGCCCATTAATTCCGCGGGTTTGACGTCACAAGAGTAATTTTACGTACACGTCCGAGGTTTTACCGAGTAATTTCATGTATACATCCAAGCGACGACTCATTGATCTATTTGATTCAAATTATAGCAGCTTGCGGATTATGACAGCCGGGGCGAATTGAATTGCACATGTTTCACCTAGATATATCCTGAAAATAATGATGATAATTGATTTCCGACTGGTGATTTGAAATTCGACAGGATGAGATCTGTGAGTAGAAACAATGAGCATTGGATAATGAGCAAAATCATTTGATATTCTTGCTTCTCTCAAACTTCCCTCGATTTATCCACTCTCTTCTCATATTTATTCCGGCATCAATGTTAAATTCACGAATACACCGTCTTCATTACTTGTACCATTCACCATCCCGACTTTATTCAACAATTCCACCTTCGTATCCACAATTCCATCCCTTCCGGATATCCTTATCACAGGTACGCAAAGTTATCGAGAGTCGTGACTGTGTCTACGACGTCGTTTCAGTCTCGTAACTCTTCCGGACGTTTTACCTTCCATTTCCCACAGTAAGCTATCTCTCCGATTTGTCTCACGTATAAAAGGGCAAAAATATGAGATGAAAAATGTACGGTTGGAGATGGAGGGACGTTGGACTAATTGAACTACTCATTATCGGTTTTTTTAAAGAAGAATCAAGGTATTTTTATCACTGCAGAATGAATCATCAATTACTGATAATCTGACCACAGTAGAAATCAGAGAGGATTTTGTGATTTTGGGAATATCGAAACGAATTTTCATCCGCTCAACTCGAAACGTAAGCTTCTGGACTTTAATTAATTATTTCCGCCACGAATCTTCATGAACCATTAAAATACCCAGTGGCTTGGTAAAGCTGGTGCTCAAAACCTGGCCGAATAGAGTGTTCATCATCATTGCAATATTTACTTGAATCGGAGCGATGTAAAGTAACGATGAAAAAATAAACCTTAAAATCATAATTCTAAATCTACTTTAATACGAATTTCTCTGACAATCTAATCACAATTTTATTCCACCAAATCCACAAGGTGTTGCTACGAATGAAAATTTCATTAAAAACCCTTGTACATTTTATATCACTCAACGGATTACTTCTGAGTTACTTCTGATATAGAAAATTCCCCCCTGGATTCTCGTTTTCACTTCGTTCTAATTTATTTTTTTTCACTATGCTATAGCTGTTTTCTCGGGAGTCATGAATTTACGAGTGTCGTACGTCGCGACTAATCCAGCCCGCGACTGGTAGTCTCGGGACTCGTATAAATCATGTCTCACCCAGCACTGAAAGAATAATTCAGGTTGAATCGTAATCATAAGAGGAAAGAGAACTTTTGGGAATAAAAACTGAAGAAATGCATTATGGATATGTAATAACGGAGAGCTGAATTACGAGATGATGCAGTTTGTAATTAAGTAGTGGTTGATGATGGGAGTGAGATGGATCTGAAGAATTTTGGTTGTTACTAAACCCCATGACTCGAGGGGGTGCCAATTCTGAACTAGAAAATCTCAGTTTAAAGTTTTTGAATGTCTCAAATGCAGATTTTGGAAAATGACCTTTTTATTTAATCATCTTCATTTCAACCCGGGCGTTTAATTAAAATTAATTAAAATTATCAATTAAGTACTGAAAAGACAAAAATTTAACTTTCAATTCCTCCTCAATTGTGATTAGAAAAATTGTAGCCTTGAAGAGAGATCCTGGCACCTGATTCACAGAATAAATTTGTCTCCTTGCATTCAATAAATATCCGCAATTTTCCGGGCATAATTCTCCAATTTAATCAAGAGAACTGTCATCATCAAATTATTTAGAAGCCCTTTAAGTCACGTATGCGGTGGTTCTCAAGAGGGATAAAAAAAAATCCCGGTGTTCTTTTTGCGCCTGCGTTTTTGTTGTCAACTTTTTTTCTCAGCTTTTCTCTTCTACTTTGAACCACAACTGGAAAGCTTTCTGGTACTACTCACGAGTAATTGACTCATGCCTTGGGCAACGATGGGAAATCTCAAAGGAAATAAAGGGTGACGGAGAGATTTAACTTCGCGCAAAAAATCCACAAATCAGGTGCCTTTAAACTACTTATCGTTTATTAGAATGCATCGAGGCATTCTATATTGAGTCGGAAGCTACCGATATCCACTGTTAGATGAAAAAGGGAACTTAATAGAGAGTTTACTACTAATAGTTTCCAGAGCCGCGATACTAAGTTCAATTAAGGGATGAAAAATATACGAGATTTCCGGTTTCACTCAAACCCAAGGGAAATTTCAGCATTTTCAGCAACATATATACGAGGATTTACTAATTTAATTGGAGAATTTAGCGATTACTTCAAGAATAATTTAATAGGTTGGTCGATCCATCAACTCTAGATTTTCAATGTTCTGAAATAACTGTCTCAGCTGAAAATTTATTGAGTATTCTAATTCTAGGTTCATTCATATCTATACATACCTCAATAATATTCAGAATTCGATGTGGGAGGGGCATCGTCCCAGAATATCAATGCCAACTGTTGAAGCACAATTCTTGATTAATAAAATCAATATTTCTTCTAGAGAGCAAATTCTGAAGAACCTCATGCGCAAAATCTCGCCTTTTTCAGCGGAGATTTGACAGAACGATTTTCTAAAAACGCTTTGGCACTGCTTAATGGATTTAGAGGATACGAAGCTTGATGAGAAATTAATACGAGCTTCAGTGTTCCCCAGAATATTTAGATCGGTGGATTGGGGAGGTAAAGGATGGAGATTATATTTCAACGGCCACGTTTAAAATCTCCGAAGACTCCCTCTAGGTAAATTTGAGGAGATTACAAGACAGAGGAGTATTGAATCATTCATGTTTCTTGTAATATGATAAATCACCTTTCATTCATCAACTTCTAATGGGAATTCGTCGCCCACTAATCCTCCGTTCCTTGCTGTGTGTATGCCTGGCTTCGTGGGGATGATAATGACTCACTTCATAGAATAGAGTTGAAATTCTAGTTGGAAATTTTCAGTACGTGATTTTGAAAATTTGTTTACATTCAAGTTTCAATGAAATTCCAAGAAATTTTGCAGATACTTTTACAGAATAATAGATAAATTACTAGTGACTTCTCCTTTTTACGAACAAATAAAAGACACCTGATTGGCATACAAATTTTTTCTCTGCTGCTGCAGGGGGCCAATAATGAAGATGGAGAATTTAATTGGATCGTGAGAAATATATGCAAATAGTCTTAAACAAGAAAAGATTCTCCGATTGTACGAGTATTTTTTTTCCTTCTCGTTGTGATTACTCTTGTACATTTGTAAATGAAGACCAAAACTTTGTACAACAAAGCACTGGAATTTTCGTGTTGAGACGGGGACGCGGTGCTTCGATTCAATTTACCACAGAAGTTTTCTGGTGGAAATTAACTTGACCGAGCAGATTCACGACCCCATTAGCGGGACAAGAATTTCCATCCTGTGTACTCGGCGAAAACTGTAAATTGAATTTTTCTCTATCTCTCAACGAAATCTAGATAGCATTATTCGTTCCATTTTATCAAAGTGTTCAGATTTTCATCCGTTCATAGAATATTCTCTCTTCAGACGCTAGTAGCATATACTGATTCACAGTGGTTTTATAGTAAAAGGAATTATCTAATGAGCTCCGCTAATGGTCCACAGTTATTGATGAGCTTAGACCACTTGTTCAACATCGGCAATCATTAAATTGTTTCACCAATTTATTTCAGTTTACAAAGGAAGGATTGAGTAAACTAGAAAGGTATACGATATCCGCCAATTACCAATAATATCATTATATATTGTGACGTGTTATTTGAGTCACAAGGTTGTTTATTGTCTTATGAGACCGTACGCAGGTCTAGCACCAGACGGGAAGTCGTTTCCAAAGGCGAGGGT
>JAPYZN010003032.1:7750-27985 GCA_030522865.1 Psyttalia lounsburyi | reverse complement strand
TGTGTGTGTGTGTGTGTGTGCCTTTGCCGTGAACGAAAATGTTGGGAGTCTAAACTTTACGAGCTGCGGATCATGAGCCGTTGGGGTGGATGGGGGAGTAGCAAATCGCTTCCAGTCACGGAAACTGGCCGAAATGGTGATTCGAATATATTTTGTGCCTTGAGCGAAGCATTTCTGGCTCAATGTATTTACGGGAGTATTAAAATAGGGGGTTCCGTGGTACCATCAGGGAAATCCTCTTCTCCGGATGGCATTTGTAAATTTTTGAGTGATTTTGCGATGGAGGCTCAGGAAATTAAGACGATCAAATTATTTTGCCAATTTTATTTCATTCAATATTCAAATATGTCATCATTTTTTTTACTTATTTCCGGTTACTCATCGTGCGAGGCGAATAATTGATCTTTTGCGGATTTGATGGCGAATAAAAAAACCCACCCCAGCAACGACAGGTCAACTGTGTTTTTTTTATGGGAATAATCTAGTTCTTTGGGATTTATTTAGATGAAACTGGGTCTTACATTTTTTTTTTAAGACGAGAGGGACATTATGCGGTATTTGGAATTTTAGACCCCACATTTTCTCGAGATAAACCGTCAAAATGTTCCATTTGTACCTTCTCAGGACGAAGTGTCATGGTCATGAATACCACATTTTTGCTATTCCTCCCTTCCGGTAGCTGCCACCGATATATATCGCTCCTCATGAAGGTCTAGTGACTCGTGGTTACCAGCTCTCTTGCTGGGATGATCCACGGTTGAGACGTGCGGTTGAACCCCCCCTCCATTGGTGTTAGAATACCATTCCACCGATACACAGTGGGATTTGTCCCCGACATTTGGAGGAGTCGTGTGTTGGTTGATGGCAATACCCAGGGACTTTTCATTTTGTCTCTCTGACCTACTCCACGAAAATAGAAGCGAACTCCTCGCCGCACATACGTTTCATATTGAAATTCTGCGGTCCAAGATAACAGAATTGCGAAGGTTGTCTAAAAAAATTTGAATACACGAGGAAACCCCAAATATTGCCAGCAGTCCCTAAAAAAAGAAGGAAAACAATTTTTGAAATGACGAAAAAGTGAAAATAATTGTTTAGGCTTGGGAAGCGAGAATTTCCTCCCATTTTGATTCCCCCTAGATTCAAATTCCTACATTTCGTCTCATAATTGCTCTGTAAATTTTCGGGTAGAACAGATTTCCTCGGAGCTCGATTTATTTATCAACATTTGATGTTACGAGACTGCCTCGGAGATTGAGTGCAATATTGAATTGCGTTGAATTCGGTAGAATTGAGTTTCATGCAAGAAATTTGCAGCTGCCGGTGTGGTCGGGAATTGGAGACCGAGACAATTTCTCTTGGAGGGACAATATATTCGACTGTAGAAATGATGAAGCAACATGACAATGCCACCTTTTCCAGATGGACTGGAGGCTATTGCCTACATCACATGTTCCCCCAACCCTCCAAAAATTTGATTCTCCTCACCCCCTCAGGTCCCCCTCTCCCATCTCTTCCATCCCTGGAAGTGGCTGGCAACTACTGAAACCCCAGTGATATTCATGGCACGCATCAACTATAAATAGCAGTGGATACCAAATGGGTTGAGAGTCCGTCCATTGGGTGAGAAGAGTGGCGTCGGGCTTTCGAGTTGGTGGCTTTACAAAGTTCTTCTCGATATTGCGTTATCACTCTCCCGCGAACTCGTTCGGCCTGAATAAAATGAGTTGCCCTCGTCCCTCATGCCCTCCACCAGAAAGAGACTGAACAAGTGAAAGAAGAAAACGTCTCCTCTCCTTTCGCAAGCCAACTCTCTCTCTCTCTCTCTTTCTCCCTCGCCCTCCGCTCGCGTCTCTCTTACACCCACTCAAGAGTCCAATGAGAGATCGGTAAAAGATTACCGCACGTACAGCCGGCACGCCATCCCCCTCCCCATAACATACTGTCTCAGATCCAATATGTGTTCACCCTGCAACCACCACCACTGCATATTATCCCTCCCACGCCTGCCTCATTGCGCCTCTTGAAGCGTACTAGATGCATACAAGGACCGGTTGGGGTGTGCTGGGTTATAAATTGCTCTCTAACCTATTCTCCACACTGCTACCTCGAGCCCCTCAGCCCATGGAAATCTACCATCCGCCAACCGCATATCAGGGGGGGAAGTGAAAATCTCAGGGAGTTTATTTTATTTTTCAATTACTCAATACGTGATGTACAACTACTGTTCAGCTGATGGCTCAATTTAACATCTGCCAGATAAAAATACTACCTAATTAGGAATTCTCTATTGGAAAATCGGTAATATTTTTTTTAAATTAACGGAGCCACGGAAATTTAATTTATCTGGCGATTATTTAAATTGTTACCGGAATTACTGGGATTGTTCAGGTTTTGAGATGAGACTTTTTGGGATTGCGAAAATTTGGATATGCCATTGTCCAATGTCGTTATTTGAAGCTTGAAAGATTTAATTTGAGATATTTTTAAGTGCCTAGTTAAGATTTTTGAACTAATGAATTAAAAAATTTAGGGAAACTAAATTTGAGAATTTATTAAATTTCAATTTGGGACCCGTCGAAATTTCAGTTTACAATTTGTCGTTAATGAGAATTTTTTTAGTAATTGTATTTGTCTTTAGAAACAAGTAACTTGGCGCGAAATTACAATTGAGCAAATGGCTTATCGATTGCGATATTCAAACGGATTTAGAATAGTTTGTCGATGGAAGAAGTGACGAAGGGAAATGTCGAGAATAAATCGGTGGTATCGGGGGGGGGCCAAGGGCCTATGAGTTGCGGAAGGAAGCGGGGTGTGACAGGGAATTTATGCAGCCAGAATGGACCGTATATTGGTGGCAGGGGTTGGTTGTAATGTGTGGGTCGTTGGGACAGGAGACTGGCTGTCGCTATAACGGCCGGCCAAGGAGGAAATGTCCGTCCGTCAGGATGACTAATCGGTGAGGAGGACAGGGTCGATGATAATTTGTGATTATCAGTGGTATACCGATGTATTTAATTTTTCTCCCGCTCTCCCTGTCGAGTGGAAGTGATGTCGGGCCAGATATGACTTCAAAACAACTTAAAAAAATCACTTCAATTGCCACCCCTATTTTTCTTCAATTCATTGTCCAATTGTTTACCCAAAAATCTTCCTAAATCCCAGTCTTTACAATTCCGAGCACTCACAACCGAGAAATCATGGTTCCTATCGCACTCAGTTATTATTAACGATCGCTCCTAAACATTTCCCGAGAAAGGGAACGTTCAAATCCGTTAGATCCTTGATAAACACCTCCTGGCTGTCTGATATCTCATCCCATCCCGAATTTATGTTCACCATTCTGAAAGCCGAGCGTCGGACCCTTTACCTTGCGCCACGATTTTTCATCGCTTCCTTTCCAGGACATTGCGAGTAGACGTTACGTTGAAAAGAGATCCGGTGCGGCTGGGAGGGGGAGGGGGAGGGAGAGAAAAAAAAAAATCAAATCTCTAGGAGTCCAACTGGACTCTCAGCTCTCCCCACGGCTGGTCTTACTTCTGCTAAGGGCGTTATATAACACATCGATCGATCCTCACAATTGCTAACGTAAATATACCACCTCGGGTTTGCTGCTTCGGCTTGCATTTTCAACGTGCCAGGGTGTCTTGAAGTCAATGGCCTGCCGCCAATAACTCCCTCGGATAAAGTATACCTGATATCTGTATTATATCCGTCAGATTTTACTTCCACCTGTACTTTTTTTTTCTCTCTCTCTCTCTCTCTCCCTCTCGCTTCTCGCTTCGGGATCATCGGGGGCCGATGTCGGGGGAGATTACAAGCGAAAAACTCCACCGAGTTAATCCGAGAAATCTCACGCTCGACTTGGTATAATCGGGCGCCCCTTGGGGTGCCTTCAAAGTCGACGAAATATTGAAAGAGAAAAGTGTGGAGATGCCGGGCGGTGGCTTCTGCATTTTCTCCGTCTATTTTTCCGCGATCTTTTTTTTTTATGTTTAAAAGTTTAATTGGATCGAACCCCTACTCCTTCTTCTATCACTCAGGTTGGGGATTTTTTCTCTCTTTTGGGGGTAGAAGATCTTCTGGGGATGAGCAGCAATCGAGTGGGTTAGCGGAGAGAGGAGTCATCCCGAGCGAGGGATTTGGATTTTTGTTTAGTAAATCATTTTTTAATGTGTTAGTTTTGATAGTGGGAGGGGATTTGTGCCACTCGCGGTCTTTGATTTGCGGGAAACAAGGAAAGATTCTATTGAGAATTTTTATTTGAAAGAATTGCGGTTGTTCGCAAATTGTTCTTTTTCTTTTGGAGGATTCAGAGAAGTTGCACTTTCATCGATCGAAAAATTTGATTGAATAGAATGATTCCACTTGGCAAAACAAAATACTTCTCAACAGTTGGAGAACTATGTTCTGCCTCCTGGGGCTTGCGATAAGTCGCCATGTCCGGACGTGAGAGCGATGGGCGAGAGAGGGCGGAGCGCAATCCCCGTGATACCAGTAGACAGTAGGCAGATAACTGGCAGGGGCCTAAATAAGGCTGAAAGGCCCCCCAGACTATCGGTGGAGACCGGAGGGATGTGATGGCACACCCGAGGGTTCCGCGTGGCTTTTCGCAGTGTCAAAAGTAGGGGGGAGAGGGAGAGAGTTATCAGAAATGACGAATCACTCCCTCGTTGCTCCTTAATATTCCCCGGAATTGTCACCGAAATTTTTCTCCAGGTTTCCCCCCCCCCCCAGATACTCCCTATATCTCCATTTTTTTTGGCAAAAAGTCTGAAGTTTTTATTTGTATTCATGAACAATTTGTACTAGCGACAATTCAATTCGTTTTTGACTTTATTTTTTTTACCAGGGGCGGGGGAAATATTCATGGAAATTGATTGGGTCGTTGTGAGCAAATATTTATTCGTTTATTTTCATTTTCATTTAGCATTGGACACCTGGCTATTTCATACAAGCAAAACACGAAGTGACGGGAGTGTTTACAAACAGAACTCGAACTTGCTCAGTTTGTTTTGATACTTGGGAGTACTCTCCTTTGATATGAAAATAAACAACTGTGAAAGGTGACCGGTGCTTGCTTGAGTTGTTCAAAGTTTTGAAAAATATTCATTTGCGAATGTTGTCGGGGGGAATTTTTAAGAAGTACTTTTTTCAAAATGATACTTACTGCGAGACAATTGTTTGATATCGGAGGAAATAATTGAAATATCTGTCATTACGTCATTAATTGCCATTGCCGGCTAGGTTGACGAGTTGAATGTCCAGAGGTTGTTTGACTACATGTTTAGATTATCCGTGTACTTGGCTGATGAAACCAGGAAGTTCTCTATTGAACCGAGAATATTAAAGTGATTAAAATTTTTTTGGCTGACTGTTGAGTTGATTGGATTGTTGTTACCAAATATTTACCTCTTCGTTTTTATTTTCAATTAGCCCTGAATACCTGGGCTATTGCATACAACTAAAACACGAAGTGCTTCGATTGTTTACAAACAACAGAGCGACTTGCTCAGTTTGTTTTGATACTTGAAAGTACTTTGCTGTGAAATGAAAGTAAACAAGCGTGAAAGGTGACCGGTGTTGCTTGAGTTGAGTTGTTTATGAGGAAAAATATTCATTTATAGATTTGCGAATCGTCTTCTTGAATTTCTTCGAAATGAGGGAGCTCCACGGAATTTGGGAGTTCTTTTTTTAGAGTGTGTTATTTTTACGAGAAGATTGTTTGATTTTTGGTTTCTCTGAAGCTGTATAAGCGAAATTTTGATTAGCAACAGATGATTATTTTCCAAGTCATGGAATTAATTTGTCTCCATCAACTAGTGCCCTATGTGCCTCGTAATTATCAAAAATTGATCTTCAAAGGGGACCTATTCCCCTTCACCAGCTCATTAGAAAATTTCTCGACATATTTTTCTTTTCCCACGGCTGTCTCACAGAAGCCCTCCACATGTTGTTCCAATGGGAATCTTGTAATCTCCAAATTGGTGGCTTGTTCTTGTCAAACACCTCCACTCGCCGTCACTAACTGGGCCAACTGACAGCGGCGTATCAGTGGAATCGAGCCTCCCCAATCCCAGTGGAGAAGAGAAAATTTTTTAAAAATTCAGAAAAGTTTTTTTCAGATAGTGAACGACCTCATCTCGTCCGAGAATTCACCTTTTAATATCCACAATTCTATATTTACCGACGAAAAAGCCTGTCTAAATATAGAGCCATTGCCAGTGATGATAGGGTAACAGAGATCTCCCTCTCTCCTTCGTAAACCGTAGTGAGCTTGACTGACTTCTCCATTACCCTCGCTTTCATCCGAAAACTTGGTTTTAATATGCTCCACGGGCAACTGTACTGACAACGGCCGTCCAATGCAGTTGAGTTGCAGTCAAAAGCCTGGTGAGCAGAAGGAGGCTCTTCGACGCCCTGAGTTAATACTATACTCACCTCTACCATCCTAACGTTACCTAACTCAGTTGGCGCCAAAACCCATTCACTCACTCTCCAGCGCTCCGGTGAGGGCTGGGGCCACTGCCTCGTGTAAACAGGCGAGTTTGACGAGCTCATTTCAAACGAGTTCCTCTCTTCACCAGCACAACCAACTGGTGGGAAAAATTGAGGTGAAGTGGAGAGGGACAACATCACGTGCTGCACGACAATACTGTGCAACACAATTATTATATGCACTTTGGGTTAATTGAAATCTCTTTTTTTTGTTCATTTGCTGGGGGAAACGAATGGAAAATTAAATTGTTCATTATTGATAAATTGATTTTAGGGGGGAGGAGCGGTTGTTGATTTGGACTTTCTGATTAATTACTTTGTGACATAAATTATTTTGACTGTCATCTGCTAAGTAAGACCGAATCAAATTAAAATCGAATAAATGGGGGAATTAAAGGCTGGTCAATTCCATCGAATTATCCAATTTTCGTTTTATTTTTTCAATGAGAGGACAGGCAGAAATTAATTGAATTTATTAGATGGTTCTGCCTATTTTTTTAATATAAAATCTTTGCGATAACAGTAATTGTTTTAAAATTTTTATATATTTCTTTTTCAATAAGTGGCCTCCGTGGGAGTGTTTTCAGAGGGGAAAAAAAACCGCAAGCCATAAAAGATTTATATGAAAATGCCTTGAGGACAGTAAAGACATTTGAATTGAAAAATAAAATATTAACATCAAGAATAGTAGCTGTCACATGCCAGGCCAATATTTATCGAAACAAGGTACAGAGAGATTTATCAGCAATGCAAGAGAATTCTTTTTCCATATTCCGACGTCAGCCTCAGTTTTATGAAAAATATGTTTGCTGAAAACATTCGAGTTTACAGAACTCACATATTTCGCAATATTTGCCTGATGTCATGACACTCACTCGACATTTTTACGTGCACCCAACATTTCTCATTCATCTCTGAAACTGCCGGCTGCACGAAAGCTCGTACGTGTGTGTGTGTGTGTGTGTGTGTGTTCCGTCGTCCTTCCGTGGCTCCTGAGATACGTAGTATTCGTTTTATCTTCTTTATGATTTTTATGATTTTTTCTTCCCCTCAGATTCTCCACTTTTTTTTTCTCTCCAGACTCCGGATGTCTTTTCATATTGGCCCCAGCCGAGTGTGTACTCTCCTCCTTTTTCGGCGCCCGTTTCCTTCCATTTCTTTATACGAAATCTCACTATTTTTGTATTATTTTGATGATAAATTCCGTCGAGGGGAGAAATAGCGCAAAAATCGTCCTTCGTTTCTTCTTACTCATGAGTAAACGGGAAGACTGTTCGGCTGTAAGAACCCGAGAATTTATGTTTCTAGGAAATAATAATAATTGAAAACTAGTGAGAGAAATCTACGACCGTATCTCACGGAGTTCCACTCTTGACTTCTTTTCCCTTCCATTTTTTTTTATTCACATTCACGCCTTTTTCCATCTCTCATTCCCTTCACACTTCCTACTCTCGCGGCTTTTTTTTTTCTCGTCGCGGAGACACCAGTGGATTTACCGGCAGTGACAGTTACTGCACTAAATTTAGTCGGGTAATTTTTTTCTTACATATTTTTTTCCAACATCTTTATTCTTTATTCCCCATGCGGAGGGAAAATAACGCACGTCGATATTTTATTCGGTACCGTTAAGAATGCTTAATCCCTCGCGTAAGCTTCTTGGTTTTACGGGGGAATGAAGATGTCGGGATTGATCATCTATCGTCATCAGTTATGGAGCCTCACAGACAGATTTTTTCGTGGGAAATGCAAGAATTGAAAATGTTTATTGATGAGTCTTGATTGCAGTAGGCACTCAGGTAATTTTATATAAATAAATTGTTTGCCCAAGAGGTCTTAATTTGAGTGACTAAAATTTTCAATGTCTGCAAAAAATACGTTTTATTCGTAAAGATATTTTCACATTGTCCCAAAATATAAGTCATCAAATTGAAGATTATTTTAATAACATATCAAGTATTCCGCTGTCCTAAAAAAAGGAGAACTGAATTTTAATGGCGAATTTATTCCGCCTACTGTTGTTGAATAATTTAGGAAAAATAATCAATGCCTGAGCACTCTATTTGGAAACTAGACATTCCATGACTGATTACGACAAACTAAAAATTCGGAATTCACCGCACGTTTCGCCCTATACACTCGGTAATTCACCAAAAGTAGGACCAGGAAAATCCTTCAAACCCACAGAATACTCAGCGTCATGTTCGTTAAGTCCACGGGGATTTGTCCGCCCCGGAATTGATTTAGGTCGAAGAAGTTAATCCTCGAAGGGAACAACAGGGCCTATAGGAGGGAGTTACGTACGTCGATAATCCCAGAGTATCGATTAAACCCTATCGACCTTCATTGAGAGTTGCTGGTTGGGCTCATGTTTTTTATCCATAAATTTTTTTGAAATCGAGACTGAAATTTCAACTGGAAATTTTTCAATTCTTTCAGTTCCTGTGGCAATGAAAATTCTCGAATATTTTGGAAATATATTAAAGCAAAAGGTGTGGCTTAAACGTATTTAGTAGACGAAAAAGAAACACTAGGGGAGGGAAGAGGAGATTATGAGCTGGTGAGTTATGATGTCTTAGGAGGGACTGGAAAAACTCCAAATGCAATTGAATAAATCACGGTTTTATATTAGAACAGCTTATTAATGTCAGAAACTGACTACCGGTGGGGGCGGGGGTGGGGAGATTGTGTCAGCGTATTAGGGAATACTTTCGTCAACCTGCTCTTCGTATTTTACTATAAATACTCGCTCTCATGCTAACACAACTTCGTAAATCTCCGGCCCACCCCGCGTTTCCTCTTTATTACGGAGTCTTGAGGTGGACGGGGAGGACAGGAAAATTTTTCTACTCATTTTGACGCTTGTTACAATAATTCTAGTATTTATTAATTCCACTCAATTGTCGTCTCATTTTTTATTTCGTCCTAACGTGAAAAAATAATTTATTAATTCCTACCAAAATTTATTAACTACTGAAAATTAATATTTAGCGCGATCAAATTATGACAGTTTCTGGGGCCTGTCTGTGGACGGGGATTAATTAATTGACAACAGTAGGCGTAACGAAAATCTGATAATGGGTTTGTTAAATAATGTTTGCGACAACTCAAAATGAGTATAAAAAAATTGACAATGTTAAATGACGTCGTAATTGAGATCTCGATATCAATTGTTCATTTATCAATATTTGAAATGGATAAGTGAAGTAATGAAACCGGTAAATAAGTGAAAAAAATTGATTATTTATTTTTAGCGCTCGTGAGGCTCGTCTACTCTTGACAAATTCCGTAGAGGAACTGATTAAAAATCGTAAAAATATTATTTTCATTTCAGTTTTAAAAAAATATAAGATTAATATTTGCTCCATTACTTTATTTTATTAATTCACGATTTCGACAAAATTATCGTCTCATCTTTGACAAGTTCACAATAATTAAATGGATTTTCAAAAATTGGGAAAATTCTCCTGGAAAATTCCGCGAAAAAAAAATTTATAATGTTGCGCGACAAATGACGAGAAGAGGATAATAATCCAAGTGGGTCGCCGTGAGGATAATGAGGGAGAACGGCAAAAGAAAACTTTTGAAACATGGATTTTTCTCTGACGAGAGGGAGAAAGACAGAGGGAGAGAGAGAGAGAGAGGGAATGGCGGAAAAAAAATATATCGTGAAAAAATGTGGGACAGTGTGTGTATGTGGAAAGAGTGAGCCGCGAGGGGGAGGGAGAAAAAAGAGCCCCGGGAGTCCGCTCCGGTTGGGGACAGCCCCCCCCCCCCCCCCCCCCCCCCCCCCCCCCGCCCCAGTTGCCCGACACCCGGGGACCTTAATTACGACATGACGACCGGTACTGAGGCCTCTTTCTTCCCTGAGTTAGGGCTCCATGTTCTTGGGATACGTCGAGTTTTCCTCGTGTTGTGTTTTACATCGTAAATAAGGTAAAACGTTTACCCCCGATGGTAGAATACTGGGGGCTCGTTAGACTGAGACTTGTACGCACGGGATGGCCGAGACGGGGGGGTTGGAGTGGGAACAGGGGCAAGTGTGTCGGTTTGGGGTAATTGGTGGTGGTGGAGTAAAATGAGGGGTCTCGGGTATTCAAGACATTTAATTCAACACACGTCTAATTTTCTTCCTTTTTTTTTCTTCGTTATGACGGAGTTTTCCGACCCTCCCGCTGGAATAACTAGTGTCTGGAGTGAAGAGGATTTTTCCACTTCTTTGAGACTTGGGTTTTGTCTAGACGCGCGCGGCGAGAAATGTTGAATGAAAATTGGGAAAAAAATTGGTATTTTGCTGACCATATTTTTCTGTCTTTCACTCGGCCCGTCAGGTCATAGGTACCACTCGGGCCATTTTAAGTTGATTTTCGATAGGGCGGGAAGTAGAAAAACCCACTTCTTTGGCGACCTCGGGAGCCCAACCGAGCTTTTGGTTTTTCGGCGATAACTCGAGAATGAGAAGAGATATCCATCCGGGGTTAATTCCATTGGATTCCTGAGGAAATTTCCCATCGATCTGTGTACTTTAAATCCCGTTGGAGTCATTTTGACAAGAAATTCTGACCGCGAAAGTTTCACCCACCGCACACCCCCTCCTGTCGTCAAAAGTCCATTTTTCGCGCTGTTGAGGCTAGAGCCCCTGAGCGCTCAATAAATTCTCCAGTCAGTCACATTCATCAACTCACCTAAATTAAAAGAATTAACCGTCAAAAATTACAATTAAAATATTTTACAATTTTTCCCAGCCAATTCAATTTTATTTTACTATTTACAAAACTTGAAATTGTCTGCAACTGTTCAGTCGCGCCAAGTGGCAATTTCACGGCTCCCATTGTGGGCTTTTAAATAACATCCTCAAATGATTTATAAAATTCTCATTCAATTGCAATGAATGGCATGTAAAAGAGAAAGAGAGAGAGAGAGGAAAAAAAATTCTCTCATTTGAGTTATCCTTTGCCTCGTCAACCAGTTGCGCAATCTCCGTTTTGTGCGACACGCAATTACCTGGGCAACGCGTGGAGAGAACCTCGAAGCGAATGCGGCATAACTCAGTGCCTCGGCCTTCCCTCACCCCCTTCCCTGGCCCCCTCAACTGCCACCCGTCCACCACCCACTGTAGCCATAAATTACTAGTTTCCAATTTCCAGAACCCGGCTTCAACTACCCCGCTCATTCCTTCTTTCTCTCTCATTCGCTGCTGCACACATTGCGCCGTGTACAGGAAGGCATTTTGGTTCAGGTACACATCCATCATACGCAGAAGAACCATTCAATTATGTACATACAGTGCAGTCAAAAATGGGTGGATTTTATTGCTCAATCGACGAAGTTTCGTTGGTAGTTTGAAAATGCGAGGCTATTCCATATTTTTCATTGGGTAATAAAGTTTTCTGGTTTCGATAAAATACTGAAAGTTTATTCTTCTTTTGCCATTTCCCGGAGTATTATTGCGAAATTCAATATTGGGGAAAGGTACGGATTATCGGCAGAGGTTAAGCGGGTAATACTGAGTGGATTAGTTTTTCGGTTTTTTTTTCTTCACAAAAATGCGTTTTAAAAATAGAATTTTGGGGTTTATAATGTTCTCAATATTTATTGCACGTTTTCCAAATTTACTAGTGAATACTCTCGGGTATTTCAATTGCTTTGCAATCACGTGAATTAAAAATTGATTGGTTAGGGAAAATTAACAAGATTTTGTCGTCCCCCTTTTCCAAATTTTGAGTTATCAATTTTTTCAGCTACGATCAGTCAATAAATTCCCAATTTTTTCGCCCTGAATTTCAAATCTTCAATTATCCTCTTTTCCATTCATAATTTTTATCCCCGGATATCCCTCGCCTTGCGCCACAAAAAACCCCTCCGCAATATCAAAGCTCCGGACTCCGTCACCAAAAGTGAAAAGTGAAAAGCCATTTGAAATCCGCGACTGACACAAAAGAAAACCTGAGGGGTTGCATTCACAGGTGAAAAGGAGGTCTCTTTAAAGGGAGAAGTAACAGTCGTCGATTTTTTTTTTCGGCGACGCGTGGCGTACGACGATAAAGGACGAGGAGGAAAACTCGATTGAACGTAAACCTTCGACTGCTGGTATCCGGTGTCTAATCGATATCTTATAAATCGGGCCATTAAGCGGGGCGGGGGGGGGGCGGGGGGCTTAAAGAGCGATGGAGACCAATCCCCAAGCCCTCTCTCTCTCTCTCTCTCTCTCTCCGCAAAATGCCGGTGGTGTGCGTGTTCACGTAGTCCCCGTGCACGCGAGACAACGTCCATTTTCCGGTCGACCCGAGAGCCTCGTGGTATCCCGCGTTCATTTCCGATATTCTCCTCTCCTGAACAATTTTATATTTTTTTATTCCCCCTCTAGCCCCCCGCGCCCCTTTTTTGTCATCGGTAAACCTCACTAGAGCTCCGCGTATTTCTTTTTTTTTTTATCCATTGCCTTTTATGTGAGACCATTCTTTTTTTCATTTCAGCTTTATTCGAGGGAAATGCGCTGGACGGATTCATTTGTTTATTTTTGATACGCGAAAAAATGGAGGAATAAAATAAATATGAGAGGGATATTTCAGGGGAGGGTAATAACTCATGGGAGAGATATTTTTCTGAATGATTGGGGTTTCAATGGAATATTCGGGATTCAGAGAATTTCGAGGGAATTTTTTAAATTTGTTTTTAGAGCTCAAAAGTTGGGTAGGGGTTATTTTCCACTGGAATTTCCATTAATTCTTTGTGACTATACGAACGATCTAATGAAATAGAGGAAAATGTAGAGAGTTGAGGGAGAAATTTTGATGAAGGGTCATAACTCAGGACATCAATTTTTGAATGATTCCCCGAAAATCCGGAAGTGGCGAATTTTGGCTTTTTATAAAGTGGGATTTTTTTTTCATTTTTTTTATAGAGTCCAAAAATCATTATTTCCATTAGAATATGAATCAATTGACGGGATTTCCTCGACAATTCTGTATGATCACTCTTCATTTGAAATAAAATACTTTGCTCCCGGGTAAAATACAGCTCTTGAACAACAATAATCCATTTATTTATTTTTCACATGCGATGGAATGGAGGAATAAAGTAAATATCAGAGGGAGATATTTCAATGGGGAGTAGTAACTGAAGGATTGGGATTTCAATGAGACTTCTCGGAAAATTCGGTATCCAGCAAATTCTGACTTTTGTAAACGGGATTTTGGATGCACTGATTGAATGCCAAAGTCCCCAGAGGATTTTTGTTTCATTAAAACAGTAATCATTTCGAGGATTTTCATCATACCACATCAATACAAAATTTTCAATAATTCTGTTTGCTGACTCAACATTTGTCGTAAAATTCTGTATCCCCAGTGAAAATACCTCCGCAAATACCTCCCCTCACCAATTCCCTCTGTTTATTTTTCATATGCGTAATGGAGGAATAAATAAACAGAGAGGAAAATTTTCAGCGACACGTTTACTGAAGAATACTAATTTCTCCCTCTGATGAAAATCCCCGGGAAAAATTCCCCTGATGAATTAAAATAATCCAAAAACGAGGAGACGAAAAAAATTCAACTCCAGAAGGATTTCTGTCCGACAAATTGCCATCATCACCTCAAAAACTCAATACCCAATACTTTAAAAAAATGTAATTCGCAGTAATTATCTCGCGAAAATCGTTGAACGATGAATTTTTTTACTTTAAAAACACAACAACCCGGAGATGTTCAATAATTCGCTGCAATCACTCAAAATTTCAGATGAAATTCCTCATCATCAAGAGAGAATACATTACACAGACAACTCAGAAACCCTACCTCTCCCGTATACATAATGTAATATCGGGCTGCAAATATAGTCGCGGATCTACTTGGCATATCGGGCAAATTACACGAGCCGAAATAAAAGGAGAGAAACGAGGAGACTGGGGAGGAGGCGGGGATACTGAGGTGAAGCGAATTGTCTCGTAATCTTTGGTCTTGGATAAGTAGAGCGTGCGCATGGGTGCCCCCGGGTTGGGAGCCAGGTCGAGGGGGGGCGGGGGGGCGTTAGTATTTCTACCAGCAATATTATTACTCGTGGCATATACTCGCCGGAATACTGAGAAAGCAGGAGCGAAGGGGCCGAAGGAGGTGGATGAAAGAGTAGCGGCTCGCACGAACCCCCCTCGGCCCCTCTCTCTCCGAACGAAAGATGAAATTCTCCATCCGACCCATTCTCTCGCTCCTCTCGCTCCTCTCGCTCCTCTAGAGTACAACGCGCGAGTGGTTAAATGTGCGGGATTCTCTTGGCACCTCAATAAATACGTAATGCGCATTACTTAAATTGTTGCGGTTTATCTGGCGTTATTACAGGATGGGGGGGGGGGGGCAACAGAATTTCTGGTTATGGAGGGGATCAGAAAGATTTGGAGGTTTTGGGGAGATTTTTTTGATTGAGAAAATTTGGAAAATTCTGGGATGATCGACTTCTGTTTGTTTCACTTCTGGGGATGATTTGGTTTACATAAAATTTTATACGCATTTCGGGGGGAATTGTTATGTTGAGGCATTGAAAATTCATTAATTAATTTAGTTAATGATTCTGAATTTTTTTTAATGCCAGCGAATCTTTCGGCAATTGTAAATTTTTTTTTTCTCGCGAAAGCTCTTCGAGAATGGAAGAAATGGGCCTCAATACCCAGATGCAGCCGCAGAATCGACAGAAAAGGGGGGATATGACGCGCCTGGAAATGGGGTTATACGAGTAAAGGAGATAAAAAGAGATGGATGGAGCACATGGTGCAGAGTTTCGAAAGTGGCCACGGGTGGTGAATATACCGCGTGCACGTCCTGCGGAGGGAAAATAGGGCTTGGGTTTGTGTTTGAACTGCTTTCTTCCTCTTCCCTTGCTCACTTCCATTTTTTTTTTCTCCCTCTCTTACCTCTCTCTCTCTCTCTCTCTCCCTCTCATTCTTACGCTCGGGAAAACACTGGTGAGCGAGGCGCCTAGAGCGTCAACAGCCGTTTGGCGGAATGGCTGAGGAGAACAACGAACTCGAGGTTGTCCGAGAGCTTTGGATGATGAAGGGGTTGGCCGGGGGCGGGGGCGGAGGGGGCGCTTGGCACGCGTCTGGCATGCGAGACGGCCGAATTATGAGTGTAGGCAGTGCTGCTGAGCGGGTGATGCAAGCCCTCATGACGATCCGTTTTTATATCTTCATTCTCGGGGAGAAAAAGAATTAGAAAAGTTTGGGGGATGTTTTTATGGGTCCACTCGCCGGATTTTTATTTGCTTGGGTAGGGGCGGGGGGAGGCGGTGGTTGTTGAGATTTATTTCATGGTTTATCGATGATTATTGGTGAAGAGTTATTGAGGGGATATTTTAGGAGAGCAGGAAATGGAATTTTGACGGCTCGAGGGGTTTCTGAGGAGAACTCAATTTTTTTTTAGGTCTCTAGGGGGATGGAAAAGTTGCTGAGGAATCCAATGGGGTTGATCTCGTGTGGTTATCTTAATTTGTTCTCGAAAGATCTGCAAAAAACTGAATTTCAGGCCGCCAAGGTCACACGAAAAGTGGCACCTGAGGTCTTTTTTCGCTCTAGCGGCCTCAGAAGTGCTCAACATGGACTGACGGCACGAGGGGCTTCTAGGGGGAACTATTATCTCCTCAGGAATCCACTGGAGCTGGACTTGGTCGGCTATCTTCCGTAGTTCTCACATCTCATCTGTTTGATATTTTCCGATTTAACGCTAGGTTTTTTCTGGTGTTTTTTTATTTCATTTACCCTTCAATCCTTTCGTAATCTCTTTGATAAAACCTGGCAATCAAGCATTATGCACACTCATCCGTCACGGGAGTTCAGGCAAATCCTCCTTCATCCATAGTTTCTGATTGACTTATAATAACTGAGTATAATAGTCTACAAGGTCTCGATTTCAAGGTATTAACGAGTCTCCTCTCGATGAATGCCTCACAAACAGTTTGAATCCCGGGATAATCCCGCGTCTTTCACCTGCTATCTCGTTGAAGATAATCCACGCTTGTCAATCCTCCGGTAGCAGGCCCGGCCGCTGATCGAACCTACCTCAATGCACTCAATCATCCCACTTCGCTTTACCCGGTCACCTATATTCATATGAGAATCTCAATTTTCTAATTATGACGCGGGTCGCTCTCATGACCCCTGGAGGATTAATTATCAGTCGATCAACAAACGAGGGGATACTCACGCCGGGACTTCGAAATCACGTCCACTGAGAGGAAAAAATACCTTCGGCGAAGTTCACTCACTTCATACAGAAAATATCCTTCTCTCAGTTCTTGAAATCACGAAATCTGATAAATAATGTAATCCTTGGATTGGGAGAAGAAAATATTTCAGTGGAATGAAGTTTTCTTCGTTCCGAGGGAATCCTCAAGTTTTCCTCAAGACTAGGAACAGGTCCTTCCCATAACTTCTTGCAGTTGCGTTCTTGATAGTATTTTATTTTCATCCGGACTTCTATTACCCTAAGTCTTGATCAAAGAAAACATTTTTTTTCTGCAAAATTTTTGGATTATTGGGTTGATAATTAAAATGTTGAGTCATCAATTGAAGAATTCAAGAAATCTCTAGATCTAATGGAAACCAGATAAATTCATGGGAAGCCTCAGGCTGACAGTAAAAATACTTTTTCCCTCGGGGTAATAAGAAAATAATCATGATAATTAACTGCAAATTTTATGTGCTTGAAAATTGACAAGAAATGATTTTCTTCAATTTTGGTTTTTTAATGTCAAATTTTAATGATTCGCATTTTTACGTTCGATGCCGTCAATCAAGAGCTCCTGGGGACGTTGGATTTTTCCATCGACTCGCCGATTTTGCCCTCGCATTAGCTGTCACAGCGGACCTCTCACCTCGAGACGATATTAAAGCGTTAGACGTTAATCCCCCCCGCGAGTCATGAATTATATCAGACCTCCATTCTCCCGTGAGAGACGGCTCTCCAGTTGCCTTTTATGTCTGACTTATGTTCTCTGAGTGCCCGCGGGATGAGTTGAGGTGGTAAAAAAATAAAGGACAGAGGGTAGTTTCAATGTGCAAATGACGGAGGAACAAGGAAAACGTCGAAGTGTATTCAATTAATTTGCATACTTGACTAATGGAGGTAGAACAAAAGTGAAACTACCGCAGCGGCGAATATCCGGGGAAGAGGCGGGAGCCTCTGGCATTTTTTTTTTTTCTCTCCTCTCTCTTATTTCAAGAGATTTATTTGAAGTTTCTGTTGCGCTTTTCGTGCGATTGGTGTGAATTACAGGGGGAACGGCGGAGGGGAGATTGCGGCGTTGAAGTGGAGCCGAGAGGCTAAATAATTTGTTGGGCCTTAATGCATGGGTTGTCTGAGGTGCTTTCCGCAGTGTCTGATTTATCGGCTGATCATACAGCGGAGAATTTTCGTTTGCCAATGGTTGGCTGGGGCGTCCGGTATTCGGAGGGCCCCCGGGTGGGAATTTTTTATTCTCACCTCTGCGGTTTTTATGGGGCTCCCGGGGGGGAGGTATCAATTTTTAGATGTTGTTTACGGGGAGGAGGTGTTTGTTGGGTCGAGGGAACGCTTGATCTCTTGACATTATCAATAATAAAATTCAGTTTCCCTGAATTACCCTAAAATCTTCAATTTTATTATTTCCTCAATTTTCAGTGAAACTTTAAATTACTTTTTAAATAATCGCCAGTTCCCCCCATAAAAAACAAAATAAATATAATGATAGCAAATTTATTCTACTTATATTCACTCATTTTATCTTTTCTTTTTGCGTAAAAAAAAAATTTTGAGGGCCTGAAATCTCCCAAGAATTGACAGCAATTCAACAGATTAAAAAATGAGAGAAATAAAATGTTTAAAAAATAAGAAATTTGTGACAAAAATTTTGCAACACTAGTATCGGATTAACTTTGAAGTTGAACTCTAGTAAAAGTTGTAATTACAATAAATCGAGTTGTAATTGCTGCCGCAATTACCGGGAAGTAAATACGCGACTGCTCGTAAATAAACTCGTGCTTTGCCGGAGTGAGTGAGACGAGCCCCGGCGAGGGGGGGGAGGGTATGGGTGGGTGGAGATGAGGGGGTGTGAGGGATTTCGCAGTGGAATGGTCCGTTGCTCGTTTGTTATAGGCGCCTGGCCGTTACGCGCTCGTCCAATGAGCTTTTTGTGTTTCATCGATGCACAAATGGCACAAAAAGGGTGAACATAGGGGCGGTAGAGGGAGAGGGGAGAGGGTAGAGGGGGAGAAACGACTGGCAGGCTTTAACGATAACACAATAAATCGTAAAGTGATTCCGGGATTATTTATTAAAGGAGGTACTCACATGCGCTACGCCACGAGATTAAATGTCACGGTCATAATAATGGTAACGGGTAAAAACGACGAATTAATAACAAAACGACGGTGTAATTTATATGGCTGTATTTTTTCAGTATTTTACGTGCTGACAATCGGAAAATGAAACTCGGGAGGTGGGAGATTTATTTTTCCTTCATTTTTCATTGAAAATTCAATGAGAATTCTTACGCCAGTTGTCGGTAAATTTTTCACTTCACTTTCGACAATTTAAATAAAATTCTTTATTATTCCTCGTAAAATTGTTAATATTCTTATGAACATGGGAAGGGAATGATTTTATTTTGCAGCGAAAAATTGTTTTTACCAAAATTAGCCCGCAATTGAGGACTGACGAGTGTGGGAATTTAATCAGCATCCGAGTGGAGATAATGAAAGTAATTCGAAGGCCCTCGAAATAATGAAATTCTGTTGCGAGATAGTTTTTTTTTTAATGGGGAAAACATTTACGTGAAGGTGTTTCTTTTTTCGGGTGCCTCGAAGCCCTGAATGTGGAGCGGTTGAGCCATGTGTATATAACGTTAATTAAGTAGCAATCTCCGGAGATCGTCAGATTTCCCGAGAGTGATCTCTTGTATATCGTGGACCGTGGTGGAATTAAAGCCAGGAGCATTAAAGCGGCATTCGAGTGGCACCTGACTCCGGGAGATGGGGAATATACACATGCATGGGAGGGCCCAGTGATGTTTCCGGTGGGTAAACCGGTCCTGGGAAGAGCCAACACGCCCCACAGTCGGCAGGTGGAAATAAATAACAAGCGTCTTTGGAATCTGATCTCGTTCTTTATGTAATGCCGCGATGCATGGACGCTTCGCTGGGCTTCTGGGGGGATTAAATGATTGAAGTTGGGGAGTATTTGGGCTATCTTTTCACTGTTTGATGGATTAGGTTGGAGAGGAGATTGATTTTTCTCGGTCCGTCAATTTTTCTTTGAAAAAAAATCAACCTCATATTCCGTATCAATCCTTAATTTCGGCCACTCGGGGGTATGGAGAATTTTTTGTGAGTGATTTTTATTGAATTTCGAGGAATTTCAGTTTAATTACTCAAAAGTCGAGGCCAGACTTCTCGAAAGGCTTTTAAATTTTCATTCTTCCACTTCAAATCTGAAACGGACTTTGTAAAATCTCGAATCTTTTCAGATTATTCTCAATAATTAATTACTATCTCTACTCCTCAATTTTTATTTAGATTTTTTTTTTTTAGTCTTAAGATTAAATTGGGATTTGTCCACATTTTAAAGTGCCACTTAAAGACTCGAAAGTCGTCAACTCCCTCTCCCTCTAATCAGATCTCCTCCACCCAAAAATGCATTGCCCTCCGCTCCAGAACTTGAACTTTGAAGTTCTGTAAAAAAAAATTGAATCTCCGTAATCTCTTTTTCTCTTTGT
>JAPYZN010003031.1:0-10370 GCA_030522865.1 Psyttalia lounsburyi | reverse complement strand
ACACAGTTGCTGTCTTATTATACTGCACCATCGGACGTCCATTTTTATTAGTGCGGGCGATGCCCACCAGACATCGCAGGCTTATATAGCGTCCCCAATTAATTTTTAATTGCGCGAGGATCTAGATCGACAATAACATAAGCGCAGGCGCATACGCCTGAGGAGAGTATTACTACAGGCGCGCGGTGACGGGTTGGGACGGAAATCGACCACGAAGGGGAGGAGATGCTCGATACACCCTATAACTTCAGGTGCATCAATTGCGAGGAGATCTGTTGAGGTCGTATGCATCCCTTGCCGATGCATTGTCCTTTGCAGAGTCTGCGAGCAGACGATGAGACTGAGGCCTGTCACCGAATGCCCACGATGCCAAAGACGTGGAACAACACTGGAACGCGTTTTTATAAGTGTACGTGAAAATGCGGCTGAGGGTGAAGATCCCTATGACTGGCAATCCCATATTTGTGAATGGGGTGCGTTCATCGCAGTCATGGGCGAGCTTGCAAGCAAGTTGTTTGTTGCATGGAATGAATTAACGTGAGGGGCTATCACACCCTAGGTGGTATGATAGTCGGATTAAAAATCGTTTGAAGTCGCTTATTTTACATGAACAATTAAGAAAAGGTAATTAATAATTTCAACACAGATTTTATTGGGAAAAAGCCGTTACGGCATAAAAAAACCCAGATATATTTTAAATAGATACACGTTGTGTAGAAAAAACTGCGAATGATGCTTGCGATCACACACACACGATAGTTAATTGATGATGGGATACAACGAGAATTGTTCCCGTGTTTTCCTCGTTAAGTTAACGTTAATAACACCGATGGTTTGACACCACGACTGTTTGTGTTGATGCCCGGTATGATTGCGCAATCACGGTAACGTGGTACGGTTGCCAGGTGATGAGACGAAATCGTTGATTCCGCTCAGGTTAAGCTGAATCCTCTTTCGAGGATTCACGATAACGAGTGAACCAAAGAGTTCAGTGGAACACTCGCTGAATGTCGATTGAGTCGGTCAAACACGGAGATGTAATACCAAAGGCACTACTAGAAAAGTGTTTTCACTGAATTTAACAGGTTATGACACGTATGGCGTCGGTCAGATTCAGAACAACAATGGCGCTGGATTGCGCCCGTTGGGTTCACTTTCTCGGGGACTACGTGACTCAAAAGCGCGAAGAAAGAGGTGCGGTGGCGCGGCGAACTAGTTCGAACGAGGATTTAGTCGGCACGCACATTCAAAAAATGAGTTGTGATGTAACATGGAATGCGCAAGAAGGATTAGGAATGAACGAGATACAAATTAATTTTTACTACTAATAGACCTCTAGCAAAATGAAATTTGGAAATTCGCCGTTTTCATCATTCGACACCCACTCATAAATAATAAATCACAAAATACACGCGTTATTTTAGTAATACAATTTTTATTGACCTTATAAATAAACGTTAGCGTGACATTTTCACGTCACATCAGATTGTGGTGTTGTAATGAAAAAGATTCAAAATTTTGTAAACGTGAATGAAGCGATTTATTAAAAAAAAACCAACGAAAATTGATCTCATAAATTAGTAATCTGAGGGATCGGCTGGTGATCGGATGTCATCGATTTTGAGGATCATTTTGACGAGTTGAGTGGCAAGGAAAATCTGTTGAGTTTTGCTCTTCAGGGACTCGATGACATTCTGGACCTTCATATCGCAGGTGCCACGATTCATGCAGTCAATACCAAGGGCTGAGTTCTTGTCGGCGAGCTGGAGGGCCTTCGCCTCGGCAAGAGCGTCGACTGAGGAGAGTCCAGCATTCTCAGCGAGTGCCATTGGAATGGCCTCGAGGGCTTCGGCAAAGGCACGGAAGGCATATTGCTCCAGTGAGCTGATGCTGTCTGCCTGCGCTGTACAAGCTATTGCGCAGGAGATTTCAGATGCACCACCACCGTAGACGATTCGCTCGTCGGTGACCAGATTGCGAACTGCGCAGAGGGCATCGTGGAGAGATCTCTTCGCTTCTTCAACGATCTGTCAAAGAATTCACCAAAATTTGATGAGATTTCAGTTCAATCCGCATTCCAAGGAGCAAAATATACAAATCTAGATCTACATTAAGTACATTAAGTACATTATTAGCTCCAGCTATTGTAATTAATAAATCCTTAAATTGATTAGAATCCATTGGGAAAATTGATTTTTTTTTCCATTTTTTAAATGCATTGTAATTTAATATTTTTTTATATACAATTAATTATGTAACTTTTTGATTATTTTTTATTTTCTTCATATGTCAAAGTAACTTATTGTACTGCTCAAAAAGCACTAGCTGCTAATTCACGATTTTTTAAATATCCATTGAAACACTGTAGCAGTAAAAGTTCTCGATTTTGATCCTGACGTTTGAATCAAACTAGAGTAAACGATTAAAGCGTTCATTTTGCAAGGTGTCTGAGCAGACCAAACATTGACATTTTGTCCTGGAATTCTCCTTGCATTACATCCCCCATCAGACTATATTTATTAAATAATGAAAATTATTTACCATTTGATTGCCGCCTCGAATGAAGATGGTCACAGCTTTAGAGTTCTTGCAGTCTTCAATGAGTAACATCTTGTCCTTGGTGGTACCGAATGATAACTCCCTGACAACTCCAGCGTATCCAAGCTTGTCAGGAGTCAACTCCTCGAACCTGGGGACGATCCTACCACCGGTGGCAATAGCGATCAGCTAAAAAAAACATTCCCATCATTAATTTGACTTAACAACACTTGCCACTTCGAGGCGTGAATCTTTGAATCCAGGATTTAAGTCAATAGGTCTAGTAAAAAGTAATCTGGGGATACCAGAGGAAGTTCAAACTTTGCAATTGATAAAATCAGAAATCCGAGGCGTCGATCATCGTCCTCCTCTATGGCAAAATTTTCGTTATTGGGCAATGGTTATAGTTCACATTAAATGAATTTTCTCAATATGCTAATACAAATGAATATTCTCAATATTTACCCAAATATAATTAGGTCGACTGACTTGAGAAGTGCCTAAAAAAATGGAACTTTCCATTGGGGCGAACGGAATAAAAAAATTCTCAATGGTTAAATTTTGTATAAAATATGTTGTTTTCGGTGACAAAAAAATAATAGAGAGTTCTAGGGTTAGTACCTCGATTTCCGGGCCACCGACCCATCTGACGGCGGGGAGTTGCTTTTGAAGGAGCAGGTGATTAGCCTCGTCATCAAAGCCCCACTGGCAAATGGCCAATGTCGCCCCAGCAGCCTTGACCTGGTCCACCATTTCAGTAAATTTCTCCTTCTCGTATTCCCGAAGTTTTCTGTAGTCCTCCACTGACGTGACATCAAGCTTATGCTTGGTCTTGGGCTTCGGTGGCTCAAATGGACATGTCAGAATAGCCAATTTGACCTCTTGCAGTCTCTGAATTAAAGTAATCAATCATCAGTCAATTAATAACGGAGAAACAAAATATTTTTACAATTTTCGTGGACAACTGTAGCAGCAAAAGTTCTTGATTTTGATCCTGACGATTGAATCAAATTGGATAAACAATTGTTGCGTTTATTTTGCAAGGTGTCTGAGCAGAATCAATACCGACATTTTATCCTGCAATTCTCCTTGCAAATGGTGGCTTGCATTTTTTATTAAATGAACGATTTACTTCATCTGTCGTTTTTTTTTAGAAGTACGATGGTGAATTTGGCGAAGACTTTTATTTGTCAGTTACCTTGGGCATCTGGGGATGACTGAAGTCCTTGTCGACGACGACTCCACGAACGAGTACAGTGTCCTCCAGTCTACCACCAACTTTTCCTTCGAGCTTTATCAACTCGAAGTTGACGTCTCTTTTCTCGAGGTCCGCCACTGCCATCACGGCATTCACGGCGATTTCTGCCATTTGTCTGTGGCATTTGTTTATGCTGTAATAGAGTAAATATCACAATTAATTCGTAATCAATTAAATTACGCTGTTGTACAAAACATATAAAAATTAATTTGAACGCTTTTAGAGCCCTCGGATCTCATAATCTTTGGATCACTGGAGCCACTGCGAGTGCAGGATCGTTGAATTCAGGATTTCAGTATTTTACTCTGTATCTACGCCCCCAGGATTCCAGGCCGGATTCCAGAGAGAGATTATACTTTGTAAAGGGTTAAATCAGGAATCCAGAGTATCCGGCGTCGCCCTCCTCTATTGGCAAATTTTCGTCATTGGGCAGGCGTTCAAAATTGAAATTCAATGCATGAAGTGACTTCAACAAAATCACAAAAGAACGTTTACCTTGCCCGAATATCCTTAAAAAATGTTCATTTCACTTCAGACCAAATGAATTTACTATAAAACAAAACTCCTGTGTCTAAAATAAATTAAAGAATTATCTCACCTCCCACAAGTATCGATTTTTTACAGTGAAACTGCTTCATTGACTCCATAATTACTTTATCCAAAAAAAAAATTAATTATTGCGAGACAAGAGACAATTCTGAAATGTTCTCTAGACCCTAGGCTTTCATCTCCCGTTAACAGACAATATTGGGAGTTCTTTTGTTGTCTTGACAGTCTCTAAAAAATCCCCGAATATTCTAATAATTTTAACATTTGAATAAACAAAAAACATCATATTCTGCTCGTCTCTAAAATCTCTCTCGACAGAAATCGACAATTGAGAAAAGTGACATCTATGAATAAATGTAGTGGTTAATTACATTTTAGATCCAAGAGTAGTCATAGCAGTTTTGATGAGAGGCTCCAAGTCCTCAGGATTGACTGGGAAAGATTCAGCAATGGTGGTCAAGTGTTTGACGGCACATTGCGCCGCCAATTCGTATCCGTCAGCGATCCTGATGGGATGAATACCTTTGTCCAGTAGTGCTTCAGCCTGCTCCAGGAGGGCCCCAGCCAAGACGACAACCCCAGTGGTTCCATCCCCAATCTCGTCGTCCTGAGACTGCGAGAGTTGAACCATGAGTTTAGCTATCTCATGGTCGACGTCCATTTTCTTGAGAATTGTTGCTCCATCGTTGGTGACGGTTATGTCACCATCAGGGCTGACCATCAATTTGTCGAGACCCTTGGGCCCTAGGGAGGTTCGCAGGGTACTTGCAATACTGCGAGCAGCATAAATGTGAGACTGAGGGATGAAAATTTGAAATTAAAAATCGCGAATAATTACTTCCTCCAAAATTAATTAATAACTAGTGATTATCTTCGCTTTTGGTCTGCATTACGTCTGTACATTTATTACATAAAGAAGGGCAAATGTTACTGGAAATGTGATTGAGGAGAGAAGGGTATGATACCATTTCTTCCAGCACCTGAAATTTTCTTCAAATGGACAATTTGACAGACTTTTCTATTTTTAGAATTGCAAGAACGTCGTTTCCCAATTAAAAATGGTTTTTGAGTATTTTTTAAGCCCTCGGATCTCATAATCTTAGGATCATAGGAGCCACTGCGAGGACTGAAGCTCCGAACCCAGGATATATAAAATCCACGTGGCATTCACACTCTCCGGATTCCTGTAAGGATTCCAGAAAGAGATTGTACTTTCGTGAATAATAAGTTCAGGGGTCCTGAGCTATCAGTATCGCCCTCCTCCATGGCAAGATTTTCGTCATCGGGCAACTCTGCTCAACTGAAATGTTGACTGAGTTAAATTCATGAATCCATAATAATATCTTCAGTAATAATTTGTAATTTCATCAGCAATAAAACAAAAAGTATTCACTTTTCTCTATTTGCAGCTGTCAAATATTGACCAACAATGACTGACGGGAGAAAAATAAATGCACAGAAGTGTCTGGATCTGCCGGAGATCGGTAAAATGAGTGGGAGAAGCCGCAGATTTCCTTACATGGACACAATGAGATTCGTTTAAGCTCCCACTCTTGACAATTTCCCCAAAACTCTGAACAGGCAAGCCTCGCATCAATTAAAATCATCAAACTGTGTCTAAAAAAAGATGTCACCAAAAACATGTGAAAATTCTTCTCAAATTCTCTAATTTCTCGTCTCACATTTCCAACGTAGAATGAAAGAAAAAAATTCTGGATTTTTGGAGTACAATGGCGGCCATAAATCCCCCCCATCGCGTGGCGACGATAAATAATTCCCGATAACCACCGACTTACCGTGAAATCGTATGATTTTTCTTGAGAAAAGTATGAAATATTGATTACACAATCTCAAAAAAATCCAATCCCACTGGATTAACTCCAATATTAATTATATTTTTAGTCGGATGGCTCACCTTGATCGCATCGTTGCCGGTGAGTCTTTTCTGCTTATCTTGGTCCCTGAGGATGATGAACGGCCTGCCGTACTCGTCGAACGCGATTGACCCGGGGATGGCGTTCATCTCGTCAATTTACGTACTACAATAATATCAAATTATCTTGAAATTATTCGGGAAAGTGTGAAATCAAGCGGGACGACTCGTGTGCCTCGCCTCTCAAGCCACCATTTTGTCCCAACGGATCGAGAAGTCGGGCGCATGGCTAGCACGTCAGAGCAGAGATTATAGGGGAGATTGCCAGCGCTTATGGAGAGGCTTCAACACAAAAATTTCGTAGCGGTGGCGGTGTGAACTAAACCGGAGGGCGTACGTGTAAGTAAAACAGGGCGCGAGGGCGAGAGTGTCGATAATTTTAGCCTCCGGTTTAGTTCACACGCCACCACTACGAAATTTTTGTTGTTGAAGCCTCTCCCATAAGCGCTGGCAATCTCCCCTATAATCTCTGATACTAGTGCCTCATTTCCGTCATTCCAGACATTTTGACGAGAGGAACGGAGCGGTGCTTTGAAAAAAACCGTTACAGAAGAGCTTCAAATATCGAACAAAAGGCAAAAGCTCCTCTAGTATAGCTTCATTCCTGCCACGACTCCAAATATTGCATAACTCATTGTATTAAAACTCTAAAAATATAAGTTATTACCTCATAATCGATTAAACACTTGAGTAACTCGTAAAACAATAAAATATTCAATAATATATTATTTTGTCTTGTGAATCTCATCACCAAGAACAAATTGTGAAGATATGGCTCCTCCCAAAGAGAGGGTCGTGATCCCCCATGTCCTCCAGAACTTGGATGAAGAGATCAGAGAAGACATGAATGCCTGTTTCCTGGCAGAAGCTCTCAGCAAAACAGAATTCAAACGGAAACACAAGAACTGCTTCGGTGTCAATTGCGTTGGTGTAATGTATGATGAGCTGAACGAGCAGACGACTTTTCCTGAGTCCTTTAATTTTTCGTTAAACCGTTTGTTTTTTTTCTAAATAGGAGAGAAGTTTCAGAACGTGTTTCTTCACAGCAACCACCACCTGAGGACGCCTTTCCCTGGTACTTGGCTAAACGGATCATCGAGGGAGTCCATCAAGTCAGAATTTACACTCTAAACGATGGAATCGGTGAGAATTCCATACTTTGATTATTACCCTGATTGATTATTGATTTTTCCTACGTTTCAGGTTGAGAAAAAGTAGTTCACAGATGAACCAAAATAATATGCAAAATTGAAGGGATAACCAGAGATTTTGATTTTCCTATAAAACTTTTGTTGCAACAATTTTTTTATAAGACTTGCTGGACATCCGGTTCCATCTCTTCAAGATAAAAACAGTCGAGTATCTTTCATTGAATCTATTGATCAAAACGCGAACAGTAACATTTCCAATAGAATTAACTACAAAAGAATAAATAACAGTCGTATAGAAATCAATAAATGATGAAGCTGGTTGTGCTGATTATTGGTTCTCTCGGCGGCATGAGACAGTCTTTTGTATCTGTGCTTGAGGTGCTCCGAGCCTGCAGGCTCAAGGCCTTAATATTGGCTGGCCAGGTGCAAAAGGCCGTCATCCCTGGCTCTCTTCGACTACTGAGGCAACATGATTCCGGACTGCAGTAGAACTCACCCTCTGGTTGGGGCGAGTGCTACTGCAGATCGATTAGGAATAATTTGTATAAGCTTGCTGGATGGTCTTCGAGGTGAAGTGGGAGCCTTCAAGGATCATCCAGCAATCTCACTCACGAGATAAAAAAAATACACAAGTGATGAAAATCCCTGACTCTCTTTTTCTGAACGCCGAGTAACCGCATAACGGCCTGGAGGAGTAGGAGGTTTCCCAATATTGAACAAAGCGGTTGGAATGTTTTTTCTACTGAAAAAAACCCCATTGATATTGTTCCCTCCATTTTTAGCACAACATGAGAGATTTTTCAAGGAGCTTGAGTACGCCCCGGACCTCCAGAAGCTGCAAGAGCCCTGGGCCCTGCCTCCAGTATCGATCGAGGCACCTGATATAACGGATGTCTTGATGGATCCCAAATCCCTCACCCACATCGCTGACAGAGACATCTTCCAGATCGAGGACATCGACAAATTTCGTGATGACATGAATGATGCCTCGCACTTTGGGTCTCTGAGTTCAACCGAGTTAAGTGTTTACACTAGTAGTGATTGGATGAAAGCCATACAGGCGCAAGAGGCACGTTTGGACCAGGGCTACCCGCCAAAGTGCATTCACCCAGCAACGCCTAAGAGGAAAAAGCCCCCATCTCCAAGCGGTGATGATTCTCCACCGCCTGGAACGCCCAGTAAACTTCGACGAGTAAGCATAGTCCAAAAAAACACTAGACACTTTTGTCCACTTGGATTTTTAGATAGTCTTCTTGACATCTTGAGGAAAAATATCAACAGTATGAATAATTCCTTCGAGAATCACTTGTTCACTATATCAATATCTCTTCAATCTGCAGAGGAACTTGAATGATCGCTATCCAGAGCCCCTGAGACCTCAGGAAACTGGTGGTCCAGAGTTTGAGGTAACTGATGATTTGGCTGCTCCATTACCTGATGAACCCACTGCTTCATTGCCGGATGAGCCCACTGCTCCATTGCCCGATGAATCCACTGCTCCAATGCCTGATGAAACCAATCCTCCATTCGCTGATGACCCCACTGCTCCAACGATCCCATCGATCTCTGTCAACGACGAACCTATTCCACCAGATCAGGGACAAATTCCAGCGACAGTTTCTGCCTTACCTCGTCCAAAATCCCCAAGGCCTCGAGGTCGACCTCAACTCACTGAACTCGAGGAAAATAGAATGAAGAAACGAATTCTTAATATTCATATCGACACACTCGTAAGTAGAGCGATAGTCATTGCAATATTTACAATCATTTAAAGGAAACAAAATCCTAATTAATTTAATGATCTCCGTGCAATCTATGGGGACCTACTTTCCCGATATGCAAGAAATTTCCTCATGAATTTAATTCCGTTGGATTTAAAAAAACTACGGTCGCCTCTGCACTTGTTAATTAAGTTTTCGATCGTATTAGGGATGATTATTATAATAGATTGATCCCCGTCTATAATATAATTCTGAATAATTCATCAATAGACGACGGAGGAGCTCATGCTTGACGTGAAGAAAGCCCAGAACGACGTTTCGATGTTATTCAGATATCCAGCAACATCTCGGTTGGAGAGAGGACGAGAACTCATTGCCGAAGCCTTTGAAGAAGACTACGCGAATCATATGACGGTCAGACAGACATCGCAACGTCTAGGGGGTGAGACGAGATATTCAATCTTCTGAAATATTTATTAGCCTCGAGTGTGTGATGGTTTTGTTTATCCATTTGTTTTTATGATCCCCAGATTGCCAGCCAATTTGGGATTCAGTGGAGACAATGCTGAGTGAGGTGAGTGCCGCAGGTGCTGAAATACAGACTAGTCGTGTGGAACATCCCGCTGTTCCTGAGGAAGGAAATGCTGAGGTGACTGCAGAAGGCAATATTACATCACTGCTGCCTGTAGCAAATGTGTAAGTTCATTACAATTATTTTGAATATTCCTTCATCGACATATGCATCTGCTTTTTATTTCGTCAATCCAGATGTTGGAGGAGTTGTCGTTTAGGTGGAACGGAGCCAGATTCTCTCCAGAAAATTTCAGAATTTTCTCTTCTCCCGCAATTATCATTTTTTTAACTGTAAAAATTGATAATTATGGGTGAAGAGACAAATCTCAAATTGTTTGCAGACAATCTGGTTCCGCTTCGCCTTACGCGGAAGGTATTTCAACTTAAAGCTCGGGTGTATCTCCAGCGGAACGTTATGTAGATTGTTTTTGTTTTGATTTTTTAATCTACAAATGCGTCTATTTAGAAACTCATTTTTCTCCCCGGGGGGAGCAAAGTACACACTTCCCTCCCGCTACGCGGGATTTTTTTCTCTAACTTCTAATTCTATTTGAAAAAATCCCGATAACCCAGCCGGGATTCGAACCCGGGTCTCCCAGTTACGCGCCGGGTACTCTTCCAACTAAGCTACCGGGGACACGGAAACC
>JAPYZN010003030.1:0-11879 GCA_030522865.1 Psyttalia lounsburyi | reverse complement strand
TTATGACATTGGGGAAAGACGATTTCTCGAAAAGGACTCATTTATGAGCGGTGGTACTGCAAACTTGAGAGCGGTTTGATCCGAAACATGTGTCCAAATGTGAAGGAACGTTCTGTTCTCTAGGGTCATAAAGTTTTCCTTGAGTTTGTCAGAAAGCGTCTTTCATTTTTATTATAGTTCAGTTTTTCGACCACTGTCTGCGTGAACAGTCGTGCCTTCCTCGTGTTAAATAAAGTTTATAAGAAAAGAAATATTAAGTGTTGTAGCTGAATTATTTGTTCGATTTTTCCCATATTCTAATAATACATTTACCACTCCAATGAGTCTGAATTTTCCGTCTCATATGGTACTGGACAATATTGAAATTTGACGAAATCTGTAACGTATTTTCAGAATTTTTTGATAAGTGCACATTGAGTTATATTTTAGAATTAAAAAATTTCAGTTCAAACTTGTCATTCTCGAATTAAACTGTCTCAAATTTCAGACTTGAGAATCTCCACTTGAACCTTTTATTAATCTCGAGTTGGCATTAAAAATACACAGATAAAGACTCGTGATGGAAGACTTTCGAAAGGCCAACATTGAAAATTTCAATTTTTAAATTCTTCCTCTTGCACACTGAGAAAAGAAATCAATTTTTCCAATCAAATATTTTTCTGAAAAGAATTTAAAGTAATTTTTTTCTGTAGGAATTTTGTGAAGTTGGTTGTCCAAACCAAATATGTTTAACAAAATAATTTTTTTTTCTGTTCTTTAAAAAGGTTTCAGAAACACGGAAAATAATTTTAAAAAAGTGATTCAACATGATTACAATAACTATTTGCCAGAGCGAAGAGTTAAGAATAATCAGTGATAGCGTCCCGACTGATCCAAAATTGTTACAAATTTTTCGATAATTTCGTTGCACAACATCGAGAGACAAGTTTTGCAGGGGAAAATCACAAGCGCGAAACCAACCTGTGAACTTCAGCCGATTAAGCTGTAGTATTGGACGTGTTTGCGGATTAAATATATTCATACCGAAACTTTACTTATTTGTAAGAAAAAATGTCGCTAGGTTACTGCGCGACTAATAGAGAATATCCAAAAAATCATCGAAACAATCAGAGATACGATTTCACCGCAAAACTGCATTTCAATGGGTTGGCAATATAATTGAGGAGAATTGTCATTGAAATTTGAAATTTTCCGATTTCTCTCCGCAAATTGAATTCACCCTGAGGTCTCCGCAAGTGTGTCCATTCCTCCGGTTCATTCTACATGCATATCAATGTGAAATAATTCGAAAATAACAGAAGCAAAAAACTTTGATACGACGTACAATCGGACATACAATTACTTTCCGACAATTTGGTCTCGAGTACGCGGGAGTAGTGGAGGATTAAGCGCTCATTTTCTCGTCACACTGGGTCCGCAGTGGTGAGCGGGACATTGTCCAAAGTAGGGATGAAATTACGAGTCTGGCGTTGCCGGAGAGTGAGAGACTACTGATTACACAGCTGCGTCCCCCCCCCCTGTTTTGTCCTCCCCTCTTTCCCCCCCCCCCCCCCCCCCCCATTTTTTTCAGCTCGGGTATAGAGGCTAATTTGTATTTAATTAACCGTCAGCTTCCGTCTTCGGGGACATGCTCGGCATACGGTCCATTCGGTTGAGTGAGAGAGCAGTGGGTGGTTCATTAGGTTATTGAAACCTTAGACAACGAGAGTATGTAGCGGCCAGTGGGAAGATGTCTAAGGCTTCCTAATGCTCGATATTGCATGCCAACGCTTTCCGTACAACTCGGGAACAATTTTGTGGACATGATTACTTGATTAGTAGGGCCTACTTCTCTGTATCAATTTGGAAAGTTAATTGTATGGTTGCACAGCAAAAACGAATGAATTTCAGATACTATCTGGAGATAACTTTCAGACACTAAAAAATGTCGGCATAAAATGGAAATATGTTGCAATTTCAGACATATTAAAGTTGTTTGAAAAAATCTGCGTCTGAAATTGAAAAATACTTTGACTATATTTTGAATTTTTTTAGAGTCAATCTGAATTCATAAACAAAGCATAAATAAGTGCATAAAAAAAATCGAAATATATTTTTATCTACGCTGACATCGTAAGTTTTTTTTTCGTAAAATAATATCTTGGATACACCAGAGTGTGAATAAAAATATAAAACCGAAAAAAATATGACACAGTATATTAGAAATTCTTGAATCTTGAGTAATTTGTCGTGAAGTCAATATTAAAAAAGTACTGGAAAAAAAGCATTGAAAATGGTCATAAAAATATTTTTTTTTTTACATATCCTTTCCAGGCATTAAATGTGAATTTTACAGGAAAAACGAAACGTTACGGGGATAGTTTCATGCTTTCAATGATTTTGGATCAATCCCATGTAGTTTTGTTTTATTCTGTTGTTTAGTTTTTCCCTTCAGCAGGGAAAAATTATCATTTTGTTAAATTGTTAATTTTTTTATTCCCGATTCAGTAATTTTTTTCAGCATAAAAATCCCGAATATTTCATTTAATTTCCAAAAGCAACAGCAAAATATATTCAATCTGTCCCACCGCGTCTGTCCCTCCATCCCCTTTTTCCCGTCCAATTTAATTTGTACCAAGTCCAGTTTCACCTTGATCCTTACTCCCACATACACAGTCGAGGGGGTCGAAGCCCCGAAAGATCACACGAAAAATGAGTAGGTCTTGCTCCACGAAAATGCCTCTCGTCAACGAACCCGGAACTGAGCTTTCTCGGCAGGACACAGGTACCCGTCTCTCCACTTCTGCCTCATTCTCTCTGGACGAATTAGAAATTTTACTAACTCGGATAGTCGTATTTAATTTTAAGCCCGAAACCCTAGGAGTCATTACAGTCTCCAGTTCCGTTGCGTGTATTAAATTACAGAACACCCAACGAATCGTATAGTGGAGGGCTCGGGCTCTCGTTTTCTCTCTTTCTCTCTCGCTCACTCGAGGGTCGACGAGGCGCATTACGGAATATATGTGCGTTCGAAGCGGATTATCCGTCTGTGCGCGGTACGTGGACGCGGTAGATCGCAAATCTGGTCTTCCATTGACGAGAATAATTGAGATAATTTCTTTTTTACTCGAAACTTTTGATATTCTAGCTGAGACGATCTGAAGTATTGCTCCATTCAGGGGACACGAGATATTTTGACGAATAGTTGGTTTGTGGTATATTGTATGACAAAATTTATGTTTATTGAAAGAAAAATCATTCCGGAAACAAGTAGTTTCCCGGAAAAATTATAGAACTCTTTTCCGACATTTTCAGGCGTAAAATTGAGTGGCTACTCACTTCATATATCGAGTGGCATCATAATTTCTGATGATTTCATCCATTAACAACCAGTAAATTTAGAGAAAAAGAATCCTTTAAAATGAATTTTACTAAAGTTAATAAATAATAGAGGAGGGCACAATTAGTCTTGTTAAGTTACGAAAATTAAACTTGGCGATTCCATTCGACCGCAGTCCCTGATAATAATTCACAAATAAAACAATCAATTATTTAATTTTATAATTAAAAACAAAGTTTATATGAATTATTTCACTTGATTTCATTTATTTTGAATGACTTCACGGGATTTCACGATCAATAAAATGTAATAAAAAATTACAATAACTTTGCCAGTCAATTCACTTGAATAAGTTATGTAAAGAATAGAACTGTAACTTTGCATAAAATATTTTCTATTCAACATTTCTATAAAAATGCTCAAAAAGCAAGAGATAGTCTTCAGGCTGTTCTCATAAAATTCCTGACGAAAATTCTCAGATTTTTTTCTACCATTCAAATACGAAATTCCCAGAATTCGCCGGTTTATCCTCAAAGCTAAACAATAATTACCCTCATTAACGCACAAGCAGAGAAAGACCTCTCGAATTGTTCTATGCAAAAAAAAAATCCTCACTTCAAAATTCTAATTAGCACCGACGCTGAGAAATAATTATTGACCTGTTTTTCATTTATCCTTCACCGGAAGTTTTACGAGTACCTCATTATGATTCTCCTCCACGTTATCAAGCTACCGATTATAGCCAATTATTTATGCACTTCTGAATGGTATAGGCGAATGCATGCAGGAACTTTTCTCCTTTTTTTTCACTAATTAGATTCTTCGATCGTCAAGGCTTATATTGTTTCATCATTTTTGTTCTTTTTTTCTCATTTGAGTCCCTAATTTGGCGTAGCAGCTGCCCAGTATCCAGTGAGCACTAATTAAAACACCTAATTGTGGCCATTAACGCGAGAGGAGCGACGCGGCACGTCGACGTTTATATGTATGTTGTGCGGCTTGGAAGCTACTATCTACTCAACTCACCTCTCCCCCTCAGCCCCCCCCCCGCGCTCCTTCACCACCATTAGCCCCCGCCCACCCCACCCCATCGGCCTCCTTCAGCGGGCTTTGCCCGCCAAAACTACTGGGTTTTCACGCGCCATACACATTTGGTTATAGCACCGACACGGTCGCTACAAGCGGGTGTCTAAAACCGCACTATAAATACATTCCAATTAGCATTTCTTGGCATCTCGATTGAAATCGAGCGTTTACGTGACTAGAAACACGAAAATGACAGTTGAAAATTGTAATAGCGAAAGGTTAAATTAGAGAGCGCTTCAATTGTTGAAACTTCGAGGCTGAATATTAACTCCCGATTCAAAATATAATTTCTTAATTTTTTTTCTTTTCAGGCTAAATTCGAAAATAAAAGAAAAAGTATTTCGAGATTTCAATAATTTGGCATCCCTCAATGTCTCAACTTCAGACTTGTAGCAGAATTTAATAGAGATTTTTAAGTGTCAATGTAAAACTTGGGAGTAAGAATTTAAAAAATGTCAAATGGGGAAAATTGAATTTCGATTGTTAAAAAATCACTCACGTTGAAATTTTCAACTTCAAATTTGCGGCTTTCGAAAATCTCAAAATAAAAATTTCAAAAGTTCAGCCAGGAAGTGCCTGCTGGCAGATTACAAAAAAAATTGTTAAGAAATATTCCCTGAAAAACTACTTTTTTCCGAATTCGTATGAATTCCGTAATTCACCAATTTCCATAGAATTTTCCTCTTATTCCAATGAAATTTCTCATTCGCTGTATTCAATAGGAAGCTTTGAAGAATTGAAACAAACGGATAAACACATCCATTACAACAGACTCCAATTGATTATTGACAGGAGTCACACAGAGAGTCCGCCGGTGTCATCGGAATCCACGTCTATCCTATACATACCCCCCGAACCGATACATCAGGGACGAGGAGGGAGAGGGGATGGGGAGAATCCGGGGGAGGATCGAGACGGAGTAGGGGTCATAGTGGAGCGAGAGCAATCGGAATCTAAATTCCTCCTCCTCGCCTCCTATATCCCGGAATTCAACTCTGATCCCCCTCCTCGTCCCTCCCCGCACCAGTCCGTCTCTTCTCCACGTGGTTAATCGGGGTTGCCCTCGATGCAGGACAGTGCATTTCTCCGCGCATTAATTACGCGAAGAAAAATTATTCAGTAAAATTGTATATATTGATGGTTTATCCTGTTAATTTCTGAGCACTCGCAAAAAAAATTCACTAATCACTCAGTATAATTCAACAGTTCAAACTCAAATTTTACTCACGCTTAGATAATTTTTAATAAGCAGTAACAAAAGTCTACTGAGCGGTCCGATAATTTTCCCCCAATTTATTTAATTGATTTTTAATTTGATTAATTAGATAATTTTTGTTCAATAGGCGAGAGAGTCTCATCATTTCTCAAGCACTTTAATTGTTAAAATCAAATTTTCTTCTCTTTACCGGGCCTATTCTACTCCATTACCCAGTTTTTTCAAATTTTTCCATCGTCTCAATCAATAGCAATTGGAGTTCAAAGAAAAGAGACACATCAACTTTGTCAAATTTTCAAATCACTTGAAATTTTATGTAATTTCTATCTAACTCGACACAATTCATTCAAATGAACCATTTCTTCTAGAATTCCATCGCCTCAAATTCCCCAAGTATCTGTATCTAGTTTTCTTGATGAAAATTCAAGAAATAGTACGAAAAATTTAAAAATATTAAATACGCAAAAATTTTATAGAAATTAACTCATTAGAGTATAAAAATACCTTACTTAATTGAGTTTTCCGTTGTTCTCGTTTTTAATTTTTCCCATGCACTCGTCCGTGAAACCTACCATTTTTCATTAGAGAACAAATATGCTCTCCCAATGTTCTGACAACCCAAAAAATTCGCGATAATCCCCCCCCTCACCACCAAATTTCCAGTCCTCCACTCTCTCTCCCCAGAACAACAACACTATTCTCACCTAATCCGATCGTTGCTTACGCGAGCATTATGCGGCTATAGAAATTTTGCGGTAGCCGCACGGGTGTGGCATGTGATCGCATGTCGGTTGGACGTTTAACACGTACGGTTAACACAGGGGCAAAAGAGAGAGAGAGAGAGAGAGAGAGAGAGAGAGAATAAGCGAGAGCAAGAGTGGTATGGGCTCGAAGCGGAGGAGGGAGTTCTCCCTGGAACACAAGCCATCGTTTTCAACTATATACGATACGACGTCGTGGCCAAGTTGTATGCCAACACAATGACGCTATAATGACTAATGATCATATCATTTAATTAACATCGTACCTAACTAGACTGGCTTCATTAGCTTGGAAAGCACCCGTATACCTCTAGACGCTGTATAACGCCTATCCCCTCCTCCCCTTGAACCCCTCGCAAAACCATACGCTTATTATGTATCCATCGTACCGTCGATTGTCTCTATACTCGTGTTAAAGCCTTGGGTGTTATACGACCAACATGGTTACACTCAGCCCCGGTATGACCCGTTTCTGCCCGTAGACTAGACCCTAATACTAACTCACCTTCATTTTCATGTATAGTTAGGATCGGTGGGTATGGGACTCATGAGGCGCGTTAAATTCCGTGGCCCGTCGTTGACGAACATGGGGACTGCGAATTATCGGGGAGGCGAGATGTGACGAGGGATTTATGACTTAGAGCGGAAAGAGGGAGTAGTGTTTGTGGATCGTACCCTTAAAAAAATGGGCGCGAATGGAGAGACAAGTGGACGACATCCACGGAAATAGGGGATTTCGTTGTTAAGCAGAAAACTAACTTTGCTGGAAGATGGCAGACGACAGCGCAAGCCGAAGACGAGCACTGCCATCATATTAGTATATTTCTCACTTAGGGAGGAAAAGTAGCCGTCGTCACGTGCAAAATTACGACCCGAGCCGAAAGCGAGGGTTGGAAGCACGTGGGGAATGCTTGTCTGATTCTCCTCCCGAGGGTTCCTCCCGAAATCGGCAGAAAATTATATTTTTGTTCGCGTCGCTTGGTTAGAAACGCTCACTTGCGGTCCATGTAGACAGAAACCTATATTTTTGTGACAGCCGCAGGTGCAACTTTGCGATGAGGTGTGTTGATAATTGTTGAAATTTCAGAGAATTTTTGTATAGAGATTTTTCACACAATAAGAAACATCGAAATCTGATAAAAATGGATGTTACTTTGGGGTAACGTCAAATGACAGGAATATGGATGTGTTTCCATTTTGTTAAGAGCGTTTTTGTCGTCTGAAGAGTCTATTCACGTTAGGTTTGATCTACAGTTGAAAAAATTCAATTTGATGGACGATTGACTACACAGATTTTTGCGATATTGGCATTATATGGGTACTCATTACAAAATTATTCAGGGTTAATTTTAACCCTTCTGTACTCGCGCCTCTGGGCCGAGCGTCAGTGCTCGCGTGGCAAGCTCCGCGCCGGCCGGGTATTCTCCAGCGCAACGTTGCCAGAAGGCTCCTCCACTATCCACACGCTGCTTGACATAGTCACGAGAGTCGCCAACACCGCTCGTCAGATTTCTACTACGAGAGTACTCACTTGGCGAGCACTGCGGCCATTTTCGCCTGCCACGCTCTAAAAAAACATTGATTTAAAAAAAAAAGTCAGTCTAGGGCAATCTAGGCGTGCATGCTCTCATCCGAACATATTACGAGAGGAATTTGTAAAAAGGTAGAGCCTAATTCTTCATATTTTTAGAGATATCCTCCAAATTACAAAAACGGTGGCGCTGAGACCATAGCGCGAGCTCTCGAGGGTTAATTAAAATCTATAATTAAAAATATCTTCGGAATCTGCAGTTTTTTAACGGAAAACTGAAGCTATACTCAGTATTCCAATTCTTCAAGGGGAAATAGAATGTCTTTCATTGAATTGAATGTCATCATCGTCTACCATCAGGGGATTTCTAATTTTAGATTTTTTTAGGTTTCGAAAGTCTCAAATTGAGCCCTTTGAGAGTTCCAAATCGTGAGCTGTAAAATTTTCAAAACAATTTTCTTACTTTGATAAACCTCCTAGAACTCTCCCCGAGTTTCAATTTCAAATTTCCCTCCGGTTGCGCCACTTCCGTCACATACATCCCTCAGTCCCGACGGACCCCCCAAGTCCTCTCAAACTGCCAGACTTTCGTGTCGACATCATTAACGAAAAATAAAAAAAACAAAATTCCTCAATTCAATGAAAATTGAAAGTCACTTCTATCCTTCACGTCTCGATGATTCGACAATTCGTCATGGATTCGCGATTTGATAGGGTAAAACAAATGTACCAAATCCTTTCTTTAATGATATCCGTAATTAAAACCCCGGAGTAAAAAAAAATGGATCAAGAAAAAAAATAACTTGGGAGTAGCGAGGTCACCGATGGTCTTTGTTTGTGTAATGTATATCCTCGCCAAGGTCATGAATCGGTATTTTTATTCTCTCGCGCATGCATCTTTCACGCTTCGGTATTTCATGCTGGATTAAATGTAACTACATCGCTCGTGGGGCTCTCCACGCCAGTCACTTGTGTTTCCGGATGGTGAACTGATTTTTCTCCTCCAATTGTTTATCGGATTTTTTTCATAAAAAGCGGGATAAACGGAGACAGGACAGGGGGGGGAGGAGGACTAGGGAGTGACAATTTTCACCGGGAACGGAGTGTATCCAATAACAGGTGCCCACGTAGGCGGATACGTCATCGCATCGATTTTACCTGTTTACTTATGATAATCCAGCAATTACGGGATTTATCGACTACCGTTGGCGAAGCTTCTGATTTATTTCAACATTAATCACGTTAATGATGCGCCTCTACCCCCTACCACCGGGTTCCAGTCTCTCTTTTGCCCCCCCCCTCCCCCCTCTCCCTTCACAGCTCCACCCATTGCCTCCCTGAGGTTCGTATTTTCAGATGAGGGAGAGGGTGAGCGGGAAACGAGGCAGCTCGATCAAGATCGATTGTTACAATTACTAATGCCCGTTTCAGGGGCGCTCGTGGAACGCTATTTCCAGTGACAGATGTAGTTTGTGAATTATTGGATGTTTGACGATCGGAGGATTTTTCAGTGGGTGAAATGTTGGGTTTAAAATTCGACGGTGGAGAAATGAGTCTTTATGAATTCATTGCATGGAGGTGTGAGAGGACTTTTTTTGTTGATATAAATGCGGACTATAAATGTACAGTCGTCAAAAAATATTGACTTGAGTGATGAGCTTTTGATCTTGTGAGACACGAATTCATAGAGAAATGTTATGAATAGATTTTTTTACTAATAAGATGCGACAATTTTGTTAATAATTTCTTATTCTTTCAATAGAAGATAAGTCATTACGAAAAAAATAAATTTTTGCTATTGTCAACCCCGTAAGTCGACCGTCTCGTAACAGTTTCTCTAAATAAAAGAAAATGGCGAAATATTTTTTTCGTACCTCTTTGATGGAATCTATGTAGATATTGGCAAAGGTTGTTCACTCACCTGAAACACAAAAACAATTTCACTTATTAATAAAAAATATTACATTCAATAAAATTTGTTGAATCAATTTCCCAATGTGTTTCAAGTTTTTTGTTGACGGAAATTAGAGAAAAAAAATATCCCTCATTTTGATATCTCGACAATTAGAGCGGCATAAATTGAAGGAACAATGTTAACTTCAGAAGGGTAAAGGCGAATGAACTAAAACCAATGGTAGAAAGCGGTCACTAATGAGATCCTTCGCTTTGCATTGTAAGAACGTCAGGAGTGGAAGTAGAGGGGCGGAAGGCTAAAACTTGGCGTTGATTTTAATCGCATTATTGATCAACCATTTATTCTTTCTGTCCTCAACGGAGAAAAATATGCCGCAGACCATTATCTCCACAACTCCTGTCTAACTGAATTCAAATAATGCAAATGAATAATTAAATTCACCACAATTATCCTTACAATCTGATCTTAAAAAAAAAACTAATTAAGGTATTCATTAGTCTTACGGCGTTGATGATATTTTTAATACGTTCGTTAATTTTTTACCAATAACCATTTTTGAAAACAAAACTATTATGATTCTTCCCCGAAAATTAATGAAAATCCGGAAACTTCGGGTAAATACCTATATTCTTCAATTTTGAATTTATAGAAAATTCAGAATAATTTACACAGAATATTCATGTTTTCATTGCTAATTCAAATAAATTGTTGCAAAAAAAGGAGTCCAATTTTTCAGATTAAAAATTAATAAGTGCTCAGTTGCCTTCAGTGAGCGCTTGTTTTCGCCCAAAAATTCTCGAAATTTATGAAAAATTCTCCATTGAAATGTAATTTCCTTTCCGGCAGCTATTGAATTCGTCCGCTAGATCAATAGATTCTCCCAGTCTAATCTACCACATGCCCACCCGATCATAAATACCTCAATCTCCCAATATCAATTATGAATTTGAAATAACGAAGAACCGTATTCCAATTCCATCGATAATAAAAATTCTTTCCCTGATTACAAACTTTATTAACACCCGCCATCCACCCCTTAAATTCCAATTTTTCCAATCAAACCGAGAGCAAAAAAAAATGAAGCAAATTTGTTACGCACGATGATCGGCAGGTTATCAAAAAAGTCGTCTGTTTTAATATCTTTTTGAAATAACGAATTATTACGCTGAGAACTGCACGGGAGGGTGCAGATACCAAACGAAGGGATGAGGGGTAGGGAGGAGGAGGTATATCCGGCATTTCGATTTGTGTCAGAACAGCGTGAAATAAAATAGTGCCGTGGAAATGGAAAAAATCGGTCCGTTCAGCTTAAAATTACAGTCGCTGGGGATTTTTTTTTTCGATGAGAAAAAAAAAGGAGTGGGTGCATGCAGGGGGTGGATGGGTGGTGCATTTTTTCGGATGGGAGGGGAGGGGGGCACAGGAGGCGAACGGGGTGAAACGCACGGCAAACGACCAGTAAAGGATAGGGGAGGATCGGGGGGGTGGAAAAAGAGAGAGAGGATTCGGAAAGGGGGAGGGAGAGAGTTTGGGGTAGAGGCAGGAGATGGTGCCCCCGGTTGGGGAAAAAAAATCCATACAATCCGATCAGGAACAATGTATACGTGCGAATGGCCGATTGTCTGTGTTTGCCACGTATGTACGGACATTGATACGGAAGCCAGATCTCTCGGAGCCTGTGCAACTGATAAATGTGGCAGAAAAAAATGAGTGAAGGGCGGACGAGGGAATGGGAGGGAATTGGGTTTTTGATGATTTTTTCAAACGATTCGGATAGAATGAGAGCGATGCACGGAGCGATCGAGTGCAGGGAGATTTGCAAAGGAAATTTTGTTTTCTGGAAGTTTTTTAATTTTTTAGGTTGCAAATTGGATGGGGAATTTATTGAATTGATCTTTTTACTTCAAGTTTTTAATTGAATGATTATTTAGCTCGCAAATGATATTCTATTTTTCAATAATAATTGATAATACGCCAAAAAGGTCAGGATAAATTAAGAAACAAAAAATTCCATTTAAGTTTCTTTAATTTTAGCCTACGTTTCAACAACA
>JAPYZN010003029.1:0-16819 GCA_030522865.1 Psyttalia lounsburyi | reverse complement strand
TTTACGCACTCGAATTTCACTTTACACACGATCTTGACTTTTCCGCACTCCGCACACAAAAAAACCACTTTGCCCTCAAACCTCCCCTCAAAGCGAATTCTGGCAGGTATTGCAAAAAATTAGGTGAGCAACACGTGCGTATCGCCTTTATCGCCTCGTGTGATCGCCTAGCACTCGTGCGAAAAAGTGCTACTTTACGCACTAGTTGCACAATATACTATTACCCTCCAGATCATTTTGCACGATACCAAAAAGTAATAGTAAGTAAGTACGTTTTTCTGTTCAGCTATTGAATAGTCACAAACAAAATTTGATTCTTACATGAAATAATAATAATGATAGGACAAGAGGGTATTTTCATTCTGAAGAGAAAACTTCTTGTGTGCACAAGCTGCCTGTTTAGTCTCTTAATTTTATTGATTTATTTACATAAATAAATGATTTATTCTACGCTTAACCGATTACTCATGTTTGAAAAGGTCAAATTTGAACGAAAAAATTAATTTTCTGGTCATTTTAAACTGACAATTTTGTTGGTTTAAAGAAGACTTGTTTGCAGACATTTGTTTTTCTTTTTTAATAACTTTTCAATTCTATAAAGCGACTGAATACACCGGAAGACCTCGAGAAGTGGAAAAGCAGATGCTTCTCACGTACAATAACTGTAGTGATCAGACCGATGACATCATCATCACAGAAAAAGAAATGGCTCATGCTGATGGACATAAATACCCATAACTACATTACTATCATCAGGCTATTATTAAATTAAATAAAAATAAAGCATAAAGGGACAATAAGAAGTGCTGTGAATTATTACTAATTTAGTAATTCACTAATTGATGTATCAATCAGCGGTATCAATACGTTCGCGATAAATATGATTTATCGACATTTCAATTGATAATGAATGACACTGAATGATAGAAGAGAAAAACATCAAAATTAACAAAATTCAATGAAAAGAAGAAGTATAATTTTTTTGGTAGCAATTTTTCGTATTTTTACCTTTTTGGCGTTTGTAATGTTTTATCAATAAAATCCGAGTCTGAATCACAATCATCTTCCTCGATACATTTTCTCTTCCGTCCACGAACCACTGAATTCACTGCTGCATTTGACATCCATGCTATTTTACTCACATAACCACCCATTTTTCAATGTTTTTTGGATCACTAAACGGAGTGAATCTATAGGAATTGTTGTCACTGTTGTTTTTGAGGTTCAGAGTTAGTGTCAGTTGTTAGAATTACTCAAGCAATTGTCATTCGACATTTTTATCAAAGTTTATGGAGAGGAAGTGTGTACATACAATGACAAAATACATTCAATGGATGACGAATGTAAACATTTGGAGCAACCTGCGCAGCACGGGAGCACACTGCACAAGCACAACGCAGCTGTTTCTCCCACGCACGCAGGAATTACAGTTTTCCGGAGAGGGGGCGAAGGGTTCGGTGATTGGTCGGGAGGCCATTTTTATTTTTGAATATTTTGGAGGCTATTTTAGGGTCGATTATTTTTAACAGGTAATTTTTTGAGTCAATTATTGATAGAAAATGGTGTGAACACTTGAAAAATTGTTAAATTCAGAATTTTTTGGATTTCCGAGCAGTTGCTGTCAACACCTTAATTTTTGGAAACATGAAACTATATCGCTATATTGTAATGGGAACAAAATAGTTTGGTAAATGTCTAGTATAGGTTCGCCTGACTAAATTTAATGAAACTTGGTGAAAATGTAGTTTCCGTGGCCAAACATTGAATTTGAAAACCGTTTTTGGGAAAAATGATTTGTGTGCGTTTGTAGCAATTCCGAATACTGGAATTGTGGCTCTCTCACCAAGTTGACAACTTGGAAGATTTAATAAACTAATTTAATTTAAACTGGAAGATTTAATTCTTCAACAAGAATTTTTTCAAAATTTTCTCACCGACAGAAGGGTTGGCGGTGGTTTTGTGGGTGGACTGCTCAAGGGCACCATTGTTGGTCAATTTTGACATCATCTTTGTGTTGTTCCTTGTCTGTGTCTATTCAGCATGTGTTGTTTTTGGGACCAGATACCACCACGTCCACGTTGTTGGTCCCGGGTCACGCAAAGAGTGGTGAGGTATGGATTTTTTAAATTCGCGATGACCAATATGGTTATTTTCAACAAACTGAGGTTTAGAATCAATATTTGAGCCACGGAGACTTCATATCTAACCAAGGTTCAATTTCAAGGTCCAGGCGGACTCATACTAGATATTTACCAATAGTTTTAAGGGTTGTTTTTCGTATTCTCTGTACATTACAATAATTTTGTATTGAAACATTGACGACACAATTGATCAGACTCCAGAAATGACACACTGGCGGAAAAATTAGTTGTTTTGAGAAAACATATTTTGTTCGAAGCATATTCCTTCAAGTCAATGGAATTTTATTGATATTATATTGTGAAGAAATTTTCAAATCCACAAAAGGTGAGCAATCGACTATTAAAAATTGACGAGATGTTCACCTGATACGAATAAATATAACCAATTACACTCCTCACTTTATTGAATTAGGAAATTAATGTTTGGAATTGTTTATTCAAGTACTGTGATAGTCAATCGAAAGAATAATGTGATCTCTTGACAATATATCTAGTCGTTCTAATCGATTATTTCATTAGCATTATTGGGAGAAATTAATCCTTTGATTGAAAAATAATTACGTTCATTTTACTCCATTTTTCTCGTCCTGCAGAAAGGGTGGTTAATTAACCCCCGGTGATGCGTAGGCCCCTAAAGATATGGTTTTTGAATCATTTACAACGAGCATTATTTCATCCACATAAATTCAATGTGAACTTCATGAATTACTTCACCTTCAGTATCAAAACAATTTACCGGTATAAATTAATGAAGAATTTAGTTTATTATTTCATAATAGGGAAAATAATGTAAAGGTTTACTTTATTGAAATTCTTTATTTAGTTTTTCTTCACAATTATTAATTTTCGGTCCTTATTTGTACCATGTTTAATCAATGAATTAACAACGATAATATCTAAATTAAAAATAAAATTCCAAAATATAAAAGAATGCTTAAACTTATTTGTTCAATGATTCTAAACATGAGGAAAAATTATTAAAACCTTTAAAAACGCACAAAAAAAATATAAAATCAAAATTGTAAAAATTTTACGCTTCGTAACTCTGTGTTTCCACTTCACTGTATTAATGAGTAGGGAACACATACACTTAAATTCGATGAAATTTTCACCGCAGCCCATTCCGCGAATTATAAAAAAATGGTTTATGAAAAAAATTGTTTTTTAACAGCAATGCGGTCACGCTACATTGCTAACTTGTGAGGGAGCAGATGTGCGTTGCTCTTGCCGGGTTCCGATATAACTCTGAGAGAAAAATGATAGAGTTCTGAAACAAGTTTTATTTGTGCGAATAAAATCGAATATTAAAAATTATGAAAAAAAGATTTTCTAGTGACAAATATCGGAAGCGTTTAAGACAAAAATAGATTTAGTGGTTAAAAAAAAGTGGTTCCCTGCGCAATTAAAAAATGCCGCTTGTAGTACTAGTTTTTCGTTATCAGATCTTCCAATATATGTGTGCCTCTTCAGATCCAATCGTTTTACACGAAACCAGGAAGTAGTTTTTCGTGTTGGCTCTTGCATACTAACAATCAAGAAATTCATTTTTACACGAAATAATGCTACTCATAAGATATTCTATGATAATTTTCCTCCATAAGAGGGTAGTTTCATCTTGAAGAGAAAATTTCTTATGTGAATGATTTGCCTCTTAAGCCAAATATGTAAATGTTATTGAAAGAAGAAAAATGATTAATTCTTCAAAACGTCAAACTCAAATCAAACAATTACTATTTTGCTAATTTTCAACTCACAATTTTGTTGACTCAAAGAAAACTTGTTTATTCGTTTTTCTATCAGTAGAGAATGAGCGAGACATATGGAGACATATGGACATTATTTCGATCATTTCCCGGAATACAAAAATAAAACAATAGAGGAGAACTGAATCAGCTTGAATCGATTATTAATTTAAATAATAGTAATGATAATCAGGACGATTAAACAAAATGAGCAACTCGTTTTAAAATCATTTTACACGTATGACGAAACAGCTATTCTCTACCTTAACATTATTATTTTCTCATCTTTAATTAATGGTAAATATGGAGTGTTGCCCAAACCAAGGTCTATTACCCTCAATGAACTCCACAGTATCATAAATATAAAAAAATATAATTTTCTGTGATAAAGCTGTATTTATTACCACGATAACTACTAGGACTACTTACATTATCCAGCAAAAAGACACTTTCCAATACTGCCAATGATCAGCACTATTTTTAATCTCAATGACTATTCCAATCTAATGTAATCAAAAATAAATGATACAGAGACAGGTTTCTGTAATCAATAATCTATTCCATGTTTAAACCGATCGCGTTGAATTGAACTCTTTTTTACAGTAATATAGCACAATCAATTAAATCATCTGCGATATGAAAATTGTTTCATACGATTATTATTCATTGTATTAATCAATTGAACAGTGAAGTGGGGAAAATTATGAAAGCAAAAATAGGAATTTCGTTAGTTATATGGCTCTTTCTATAAATACGCACTGAAGAAAATCAAATAACTATGTCAAAATGAAATAATAATCACCTTACCACTTTACTACTGAATTATGAAAAAAACGAAGAAATTTCTCTTTTATCCGACAGGGCACAATAATTTAATGTTATTTTTCAGACTCATTAAGATGATCGGTTTTTATGTGATGACTAAATGTGTACTGCATGATTCTTGGATGAGCTGATCTCAGGTGAGCCACAGCCAATTCACGGAGAACAAATGGTGATTGGCAAACGCCACAACGATATCTGCGATGAGAATGAGATATTATTAATGAATGAGATGGAATTAATTGGAAATTCGGTGAGAAAGTGATAAAACGTCCTCCATCGATGGACTATCCTGATAATGACGAGACTAATGCCATAGGTTATCTCGAATTAATTTTAATTACATTTATGGAGAGATTACTGTAAGTTTTAAGAGTAGCAAGATTTCTCAATTGTTACGATCAATTGTATATGTCTGACAATGATTAAGTTGGGTTCTTGTCTGGTAATTAGTATTGCATATTTTTTAAACTGGAAAACTTGAAAATTACTACAAAAAAATATGATTCCTGAATTGTGGCACATGAGTTTTTTACTCATGTGATTGACCAATACTTCAAGCCTTCGGCTCGAATGCCAGTGCCACACAAGTAGAAAATCCCATTGCAGCAGGCCGGAAAAGTTGTATTCTTATACCACAAGCGCCCAGAATTCCGCGATTCTAATCTCGCTTCGCTCGGCTCAATCGCGGAATCGGGGCCTGCGATATAAAGTTTTGTATGCAATACGTACGTTTTCGATTTTCTTGTTCGTTTTCTTGCATTGTAACACTCGCTTTCGGCTCGTGCCACAACCTTTTCACGGGCAAGAAAGTCCAAAACGCACTGGTGGCAAAATATGCTATTCCACACTTGGTACTAGGCCGTGAAAAAACTCGCTGGCGAATATGAGGCAGGAAAGTTCTTTTCGGCCGAGTTACAAACAATTTCTTGATATTCAGTTCGTGGGCAGAATTTTATGGCCGCGCAGCGGTTGCTTCCCGGACTGAGTGACAAAAAGTGTGGATTTTTCAAGTGTGTTGAAAAATAGGTGGTCCACGTCGATCGGAAAACCATAGCTTTCCGCGTATGTTGCACAATATATTTATATACTATTCAACATTTTTGAAAACTCGTGTTGTTATACACCAATAAAAACATGTAGAATAACAATCACGGCTTATCTTTATTAATCAACCGCTACACACCTAATGTCGTCTTTTATATGAAAGAATGATTCGTTTATGTGGGAAAATACGCCGAGAGAAAGACAACAGAGTTCTCAAATAAGTCTTCCTTATGCCAACAGAATAGTTAAGTAAAAATTGTTAAAAAAATATTTTTTTATTCCAAACATAGGAATCTTATACCGACATTGAACAGTTTGGTCATAAAAATAGATTTAGCAACTTCAATGAAATTTTGTTCTCTGTGCAAGCGAAAAATGCCGTTTCTAGCACTACTTCTTCGTTATTGGATCCTGCTATATGTAGGTTGCTCTCTGAATACGATCGAAACCATGAAACCAGGAAGTAGTTTTTCGTTTTGTCTATTGAACATTAACAATCAAGAAATTATTTCTTCCCTGAAATCATGGTAATGATAAGATATACTTTGATAATTTTTCTGCTCTAAGAGGGTACTTTCGTCCTGAAGAGAGATTATCTTGTGTAAATGATCTAGTTTTGATAATGATGGTCTCCAACCAAATTTTCCATTGTTATTAAAAGGCAAAAAATCTTTATACTTAAAAACGTCATAATCCCACGAGTCAAAAACCACTTTTTTCACGAGTTACGAACATAATTTTTCATCTCAATGTGTCGAAAAAGTACTTTTCCGACACAGCGTGATGAAGAAACTTATTTTTGTTTTCTCAGAGATGTGACCAAAGTACTTAGAATTTTTTCTCCTAACATTACAAAAACTTCGTGCAATTTTACTTATTCAATATTTTTTGATAAATTCATAAAATTGAAAAAACAGAGGAGATGCTGATTTTTTTTCTTAAACTATAATGAATTTTATTTCATTTTGACGATGAGACGTTTTACCACTTTACTACTGAATCCAATGCAAAATGTTCAATCATACCCATTCGCCGTCCTGATTAGAGTTCTTTTCATAGGAGCTGGGGGATTTTCAACTTCTTTGACCTCTACTTTGGGCTCGAGTAATGGGAGAGAGGTGCCTGGCGAGGTTTCTGGCGGGGGTTCTGCGTTAGGGTCACTAACATCGTCAGCCGATTCTTTTTGCGATATCTGTGGAATTCAATGCATCAGTTAATTGATTATGTTAGTCATCAGCCTAGTTTATTTTTTTGATAATCGAAAATGCAAACTCAATATCTGATACACTGATTAGTCAATTATTGATAATTTTAGGAAAATAAAAGACTTTGATTACATAGTTGCCTGGACGACAAGCCTGAAAATATTACATAAAAATTAAACGTTCTGTAAGTTTGTCACCGATTCTATTAAAATATGCAATTGAAAATCTAGCATTGACAGGATGCACACAATTATTTTTTAATAGAGTTGAGTTGTAGAGAAAATTCTATAACAAATATGCCTATAGGATAATTTGTAAAGAAAATTGAATTCTATTCAATTGCTTACAGATTCTTTTTTATTGAAAGTTTAACCAAGACCGGCCCAAAACTAATAGAAAATTCGTTACAAATTCAGAAGAGTTGTCCGACGAATGCGCAACTAGCTTTTTCGGTGGCAATTTTCCATACGTTAAGAAATTACATTACAAATGACTAAAAATCTTTTTATGATGCCTGCCGAGTTCACTTTTCAGAATAGTTCTATTGTAGGGGTGGTAAAGTCGTCGTTTTATGTTCGTCCTGTGTCCCTAAAACAAGTTCTAAAAATGAACCTTGGAGACAAACATCACAAAAAGTGAATTGCGGAGAAATATGACACTTATATTCTTTCAACGACTCATTGAGCAAAATTTACCTTGGCTGAAGCTGAATGTAATCTCATATGTGAAACTCTTGCCTGCCAGGTCCCAAAGAAAGTCACGCACTTGGGACACTTGAATCTCATCTCATTCATACAATGATGGGTCACAAGTGAAAACTCTTTGAAGAATATCTTATAACATTTTTTGCAATGAAATGTTTTATCTACAATGTGCACTTTATCGTCGGGCTCTTCCTCGGGGGTTGAATGCTTCACTCGCTTGTGCGAGACCTGAAAATTGCAGCACAATTATTTTATATCGAAACAGTGTTTGACGTTGCTGACGTTATAATTCAGTTGGAAAAAAGTTTCAGTGCGTGTTATTATTTTGTCAATGAGGGTTTCTAAGTAGAAATTCTAAAATCATCATCCTGAGAGAATTGCTTTAGTCCGCGCAAGAAAATTTCTCGCCCTTGCCCATAATATTTTTAATTTTCTACGTAATTATCTCATTAATGATTACTACTATAAATTTTTTTCCCTGTCCTCACGTATACCGTCTCGGATTTTCCCGCTGTACCGCATTCGCCAAGGACCAAGGAAAAACCTCGTCCTGGGGGACAACCTTGGCCAGGTACAGTCGTCCCTTTTTAGGAGACTCCCGCTCGGCAGTGAATCGTGAGATCAGAGTGCTACAAATTTTTACAAATTTTGACCGCCGTCGACGGGAAGCGAACCCGGATCATTGGCATACCAGTCTAGCACTCTAACCACACGGCCACTGCCGTCGGTTAATTATCTCATTAATAGTTTCTTATTACAAAGTTACATTATTTATCAATTACAGATTCAATTCTTAGCTGGTTTTGGTACTGCCAATTGCTTACCTCGTGTCTCTGTAACTGCCATTTTTCCTTAAAACTCTTTCTACATATGGCACAAGTGAAATTCTTAGCAGTTAAATTATCTGAATGTGTCTGTAAATGATTGAGCATTGTTGTATGGTCAGTGAACCATTGCTCGCAAATTCCACATCTTGCAACATTTTTCGAAGAGTTAGTGGCCTGTTTCTTTGCAGGAGGTGGATCATCAAGTATAACTTCATCGGGATCTAATATCTAAAAATGGTCAAATATAGATCGAACTCATCACTTCAACATTATTAGGAAATATGTGGGGCATTATTTTTGACATGATCAATTATGGTGGTTAGATTTCCTTTAAAAAATTACAATATGTTTCTGAATGTATCGTAGCCTTTTATGACATCTTTTTATTATGCCCCAATATAGGAATTTGTACTGACAGCGGTGAATGTGTGGTTAGAGTGTTAGTGGGTATACGAGGGACTCGTGTTCGATAACATCTCACGTGAGACCCCATAACATTCCATATGACCCCCACAACCCTCCACAAGACAAATCCTACGCCGACCTGGCTCGAAGCTCAGGCCAACTTTGCACCGCAAGGTTAAAGCAATTTTGGACAATAATTCAAAAACTAGAAATGCCCTCGACTCCATCTTCGAGCTTGGTCCAGATAATATAAGAACGAATATTTCTAATATGGGTTTAATCAATTTAGACAAATATTTTCCTTAGTCGTGGCAAAACCTCATCTATTATACACATACATACAGACATGATTTATCAACATATTCAGACTCCTGAGGCCCAGATCAATTATCCTAACACAAAAAACTAAAAACTTCGACGCTAATGATTACATAGCGTCCTTCTGGAAGCAAAAAAAATAATTAACTACTTTTTTGTTATTTTAGAATAACAAATATCTTCAAATAAAAAAATTGACACAAAATTGCTTTTATTCCTTCAAATTATTAGTCCCTGTATAGTAATTTTGACATGCAAATTAAATAGTATATTTCTCACCTAGGGAGGAAAAGTAGACAAGTCGTCCTCACGTGCAAAATTACGACCCGAGCCGGAGGCGAGGCTTGTAAGCACGTGAGGAATGCTTGTCGGATTTTCCTTCCGAGGGTTGAATACGATTTTTCTGCCAGAAGGGACGAAAGTGAGCGTTTTTAACCGATCGAAGCGAGATTAGAATGCTCACTTTCGGTCCATGTAGGCAGAAGAAGAAATTATGGAGTTTATTAGGACTTGATTTTTTTCAGCAGGTACGGAAAAGTAACTGTAATTAAGGACTGAGTATAATAATTTGTTACTTGAAAGTGGCCGTGGCTGATAATATGTGAAATAGACAGAAATAGATATTTCATAAAAATTACGTATTTTTTCCATGATTTCGATGCGAAATATGATCATGGGGAATTTGACGGAAACGCATTTGACTGTTGCGCATTTTTTCCCTAAAGTCATGGAAATTTTCCAGAGACTGCTTCGACTGCTTCTGTGATGACTTTTTGCAATGCAAAGTGAAATTTACAAGACCAAGCCGCATAGAAATTTTCCGGAGACTGAGGTATTTATTAAAAATTTATGTTGATGTTGAGTTATCCAGTTTCACCATGCCCTTGTCAAATTATTTTCGGTTTCATAATAATACTTAAATTGATAATAATTTCCATCATTACCTCACTATATGGTCGGTTTCGTAATTTGGCTTCTCTTGCTTCCCTGGCCTCTCTCTCAGCATTCAACGCCTCCTCTTGCTCGACACTCGTCAAAGGCGGTGAAATTCGATTCTTCTGATTGTGTTCACTTAATTTATGAGTTTCGAGACGTATCAGCAATCCGAATGTTCGACCGCACTCCTCGCATTTATGTTTTTTTGGTTCATGAGTGCGCATATGATTGGATAGAGCACTCTGTTGCGTACATATCTAATTCCAAACATTAATGGCAATGACAATCCATTGGGCTGCATTGAATTTTTACGTTATAAGGATTTTTGTTGCATTTACCTTTCCACAGGTAGGACATGTAAGTGATCTGATGCTCTTAATAAAGTGCTCGCGTTTTAGGTTCTCCATCTCTTCCTGAGCTTTTGATGAATTGTCCATCTCTTCTGGAGGTTCTAATATTTTTTCCGGAAGGTCCCCAGACTCGTGCAGTTGTGCGTGGCCTTGATAGAGCTCGATATTTGGGAAAAATCTGTGCAAAAAGGGTGAGTTAATAAAGGATCACATTTTCACCATTTTTTTTACTTATAGATTGAATTATAGGAGAAATTTTATTTACAGGAATCATTTCTCCAAAAAGTTGTTTTTGCGTAGATTTGTTTCATTCTTACAATTTTGTAAAATGTTTTCTAACAATTAAACAAAAACCATCTGATTTGCACATTTCTAATTCAAATGATATACAGTTGGTAAAATATATGAAGCCCTATGGTCAAATGGAACTTGGATGACATCTCCGATGTTTGAATACAAATGTACGAGAAGAATTCGATGAAAAAGAAAGTATTAAAATAATTGAAGTTTATAATTGATATTTACGGGAAGGGAAAACGGCCGGCGAAAGTAAACAATCGAAAATTTGCCGGAGGCACTTTTGTAGACTATTCATACTAAATTAACAAGAAAGTTTTTGCTCTAGAACAACCATGATCCATAAAATGCACTGAGAAGATATTTTTGGGAAGCACGTCTTTACTTGTATCAATTTATTTTTAAATGTTACAGTGTCAAATCTAAGATTTTCAAATCCAAAAACCGCAAGGCGTATTTTAAAAATTGTTTCCCTTTTGTGCTCCAATCGTTTCCTACTTTTTATACAAGTATACCTTTTCTTGAGAATTCCTTTGATAGGTTTCTTTTATTAAAGATATTATTGTTTTGTCAATTTTTGAGCCATGAATTTCTTCATAAGAGTCAAGACATAGTTCTCAAAAAAGTATTTTCTCCCAATGTGTAACACCATTGCTCATATTTATGGTAATCACTGAAAACTAACCCTCTTAGCAACTATAAATTGCATGCCTAAAATATTCCTTCATCTTAATAACCACCATCCATATTTCTCAATATTGCTTTATCTTTATAATAAACGTGTAGTGAGGATATTATAATTTTGTTATAAATATTTTTGGCCAGAAACGGGATCTTTTGATATTTGAACTACTTGAACCCTTTTCAGTTGAAGCCCGAATCCCCAAAAATACTAAGTTTGATTATGTTCACAGTAATTTACCTATTACACAGCGAACACCACGTATCAGTACCAAGTTCTATCGAGTCTCCAAGATGATCCCGCAAACGATGATGCTTCAACATTTCCCAACTCACAAACTCACGATCACAACCGTGACATTGTTTCACTGATTCCTCAAAGTCGAGGGTTACTTTCAAATGATCAGATCCCTCGTGCTTTGCCAAATCTTCAACAGTTGGGAATACGAGAGAACATTTGCCACAGGAGTATTTGCGAGGGCAATGGAGTGTTATGTGTTTTACTAGACTTTCTTTCGTTCTGAAAATTACGAAAAAGTAATGAATAATTGATAATTATATATGATCAGAAATACATGAAACACTCATTTCTGCTGGTGTATTCTCGCCCTTATTCTAAATAGATAATAAAGCACTTTGTAAAATTTGAGATTTACAATGACTTGAGACTTTCTATAAATGAGATCAAAAGTAGGCTATTTAATAGTTTAGAAAATGGAAACAAATTATTTAAGAATTATAACTGTACATCAAATTTGTTTAGAGTAGTTCGGAGTTCTATGAATCACACACGACAAATTTTTGTCTATGGATAATTTCAGAAAGATTCTATTAATGAGAATTTCAATCGAACTGTATTGATCGCTCCTAATGTTAATCTATTGTACGCCCTTGTAGTGTATTCGGCGAAATCATATAAAATTAAATGCATCCATGATAATTAACAAAAAATGAAAAGAAATATCCGTAATGAAGTATGCTGTATACTAGACGAAAATTCAGTTCTCAAAAAAATTTAACTTCTATCAAGAAAACAGGTTTTAGTAAATTATTTTTATAAAATATTTTGTTCCATCAAACATATAAAGGACACTTCAAGTCTGATTTTTTTTTGTTACAATGGATTTAGTAATTAAAAAAAAGTATAGTCCTCCTCTAAGTAAGAAATGGGATTTTAGTAGCACCGCGTCGCTATATGATATTCCTATGCGTATTTTTCTTCTAAAAAATATCCATCGCTATGAAGCAAGGAATGATAATTTGTTATTTCAGCTATTCAGTAATCGCAGACAAGAATTGATTTCTTAAATGTAATAAGATGATAGCAATCTAGTGACTTCGAGACAATAAATTCCTCCATAAATTCTCCTCTACAAGAAATATTTTTATCTAGAAAAGACATCGCCATATGTGACTGATCCGCCTCGTGGGCCAAATATTTTCCTATTCTTCAAAGCAGATCAATTATTCATGCTTGAGGCTTTTCAAATCGAACGAAACATTTTGTTTCTACTGCTGAACTACGATATTGTTAGCACAAACAAGACTTTTCTAAAAACGTATTTGTTTTTCGTTTTGTGTGCGTACTTGTTTAATACAAATGTTACATACCTGTAATAACTATTGCACGGTGAACACCACCATTTGGAACTCAATTTGTTTGGTGGTGACAACTCTTTGCAATCATTGATAGTTAAATTTCCAGTAAGCACTTGTTCCAAAATGCTAGTCTTCTTTTCCCCCTTCATATCAGAATCGGTTCCATTTGTCTCTACTCCATTGTTACCAATATCATCAATTCCTTGATAATTGGTCTCACTATTTTCATCTAAACATTCATCGTCATTATCGAGGAGGATCGGTACATTTTTAGGGCTCGGAGAAAGTTCTTCTTTAATCTGAACTTCACAGGGCAGCTCTGGCAATGGTTCGAGACTTGTGGGAATCTCTCTGACATTTTGTACACCAGCCGGTGGAACTGAACTAACTAATGGCAGTGAAGCGGGGAGAGGTACCAGCGGAGGTGGTGCTCGAGGTTTTAGCATACACAATTGTGCCTGTAAATAAATTAATCATTAGTACAAAAAGTGACGAGAAAAGGACAAGTTAACGAAGAAAGAGCTATTACTGATGATTCTGTTTTTTTTTTTTACTGAAAATTGACTATAGAAAAGCAACACAGTTGTCAGATAAATCATATATGTGTCACCAAAATCATTTATTAAAAATGATCAAAAAAGGATTTTCATGTGCTAAACATGGGAGGCTTATATCGGGATTGAAACTTTTTGTCAAAATAGGTTTAGTGATTTAAATACAAAATATTGATTTCTTTGCAAGCAAAGAACCCAATCTCTAGCACTAATTTTCCCTTATTGAATGCTCTATTATGTATTTTGCTCTCCAAATATGATCGTCTTACACGAAACCAGTAAGTAGTTTTTCACTATGGGTATTCAATAGTCCTAAACAACAAATTAAGTCTAGCGTGAAATGATAATAATGATGGGTTAGCAATCTGACCATTTAGGAACACCATATTTATTGATAAATTTCCCTCTATAGGAGGATATTTTCATCAATTCATTTCATTTTTTCAATTTCAGAACCTAACAAATCGTTATTTGGTAATTTTCCACTAACAATGTTGTTGACTCAAAGAATAATTGTGTGTAACTTATTCGTATTACTCTCAGTGTGCTATACATTTTACAATTCATGTACTAGCCAATATCAGATAAAAATCTACAAATTTCGGATTAGAGATTATAGGAGAAAAAGTGAAATGTGCCGTGATCCTCATTTGACACCTTTCAGGAGAAAATATTCCAGACTTTTTTTGTGTGACTCCTCATAAAATCTGTGATTATCAGAATATTAACGGATCAATTTACCTGACAGGGATCTGGTGAATTTGCCATGGCATCCAGAAATATTTTCACCGAGTTCATATGCTTTCTCGCCAACAACTTCACATGCATTTTACGATATACATTGAGACAGTACTCCCTGAACTCAAAAACATCGTCCAATCTTGCTGCACAAAATTGACATATTTTCTTGGGCAGAGGATCAGTCTTGTACACCATAACAGGCAAACAAACTCTCAATTTTTGAGCCATTCTTCTCTGTTTTCCCTCATCACCAAATATCTGAAGCATCTCCACCTTCTCCTCGGCACACAGCCTGCAACTATTCTCCGATAAACTATCGACAGACATCTTCGCCCCAATTATTCACGTCTCAACGTGTAATCAATGACTGCAATGACACAAACTAACGGCAATGCTATCAGAGGCATCAGTCCGAAAAAGGCGAGATTTGCTAGGTTATCTGACGAGTGGCCACTGCTATTGTTGATTGCCTGAGGTTACTGAGAATCTCCTAACCTGCAAGGTGATTCTTTCTAGAAAATTCCACTCATGTAATTTGTGCTAGTTGATTTTTATAATTTTTAGAAGTATTTAATCTTTTATCAATCGAAGGATTTACTTTCACTCCGGAGTATCACAATGTCCAACATCATCTCAACACCACCCAACAGCTTGGGAACAGTTGTTGAGATTTGTTGCGCCCCTCCTGGCCGCTACGTGACAGACATCAGGCACTCACACTGTGGTATATATGTCCAACAATGCAATAGCGGACATGTGTGTGGCACGGAGTATTTTGTTACCGTCAATGTATCAGCTTTGGAACGGTTAAGGGCTGTGCTGCACAGCAAATCGTATCATTACATTTTTTTTGTGTATTTCATGCCTGTGAAGGATCGGCGATATTCGTCAGAATGTTTTTCATCTGTAAAAATTAAATTTTAATTAGATTTTCGATTACTGCTGACAAAGAAAATATGGAACGCCGATCGGTTCACGGGTTGCTTCATTGCCCCAATTATGGAACTTTTCTAAAGCCCAGTTTTGGAACGCGTTATTTCACTGTTCTGAAACTAGGAACTGTTGCAAAATTAGGACATAAACGTTACTCCAAATTTTTTTTTTGGCGTAATTGCTTTACTCGTTCGGTTTTGAGACAATTAAACAGAATGTAGATGGAAACCTAATTTGCAATAAATAATATAATCTACAAAAAACTCTTCTCTTATCTCTCTGATCTCAAATTCATTGAAAAGTCACATGGGCTTTTATGCGTGAAATGTAATGAGAATAAGGGGTCAAACTGGAGGGAAAAAATTATGAAAAATGATAAATTTAGTATAAGAAATTATAGAGTTCTATTTTTAATTGTTTTCCATAAAATACAGAGTTTCTATTCTTGCGTTTTTTTTTATTGAAAAAACGCATAGAAAAGTTGCAAAATTTTTATATAAAATTGATAACAAATGAATAAAATTTACAATTGTCAATAGAATTTTCTAACGAATGGATTCGCTTCTTTTTGTTTCATTACGGCTCTTTCTGCCCCCTATCCATTCGTCCCCTGCAGCGTGATTGATACGTGGCTGGTAATTTGCTTGATTTTCTGGAGCTGAATAATGGGAATTGACCTAATCGAAACGTGAAAAAGTCGAGAAAATAAGTAATTAAAAAGAAAAGAAAATAAGTAGTTTAGTAATAAAGCTACTTAAACAATCTATTTCATCATTATAGCAGATAATTAGTGAATAAATTAGTCGTGGTTGGATGATGGTCACTATAAACAATAATTTGTATACAATACATGAGCATCGTTTTTCTAGGTATATACATTAAAAAATTTATACAAAATTCTATCAGATTGGCTATAGGATTTCTATAAGATTGCTATAGGATTGCTATTAGAATGCTGTTAGAAAATTCTATCAGTTTTTTGTCTTTTTTTATAAGATATTTTATAAATTTTCTTTTTTATAGATTTTGAATTTCTGCTCGAATTTTTGAATCGAGATACGCCGGAGCGTATCGGCCAAGTAACCATTTTGCCTATTGCATCTCTCTCACTCATCAGGCCGAGAGCTCCCGCGTATTTATACACGAAGCAATGACCTTCATATTATTGTTTTCTTAATTAAAAAATGCAATAAAATAAAAAAAAAAGTTGCAGAATACGCAAAATGTAACACCACTTTCATTATATAAATCACCTACGGTCTTTCGATTTATATAAATATTTCATATCTAAAAACAATAGATTTAAGGCCCGGATGGAGCTTTCTTATCGCCTCCCCTCCCCTTCGATTCCCCTCGCCCATACTCTCAGCCATCTAAGATGGCGGATTGAGAGGGGCATACAGAGTCACTTTTTATATTGTACTAGCGCCGACGCCGCCGCAAGCGGCGGCGCCGTTGATCACCATGCGAATATTCTGAAGAGAATTTCTAATCTTCAGAACAATATTCCCTCATTA
>JAPYZN010003028.1:0-18099 GCA_030522865.1 Psyttalia lounsburyi | reverse complement strand
AAATAGGGAGACGTCTTGAAATTTCTAGAAAGTTGTTTTGCAACGCAGCTACTCTCCTTTCTTTAAATCCCAACCTCATTTGTCTCTTAAAATTTGCGAATTGATGACATGTGTATTTGAATAAATACGGAGAAAAATATGTTGAGATAAATTCATATTTTTTCTAAGAATATTTGACTCACATTTCAAATGCCGACGCAAATTACTCAATAGGAGTTAAATATTACCGAAATTTCTCGTTAATTGTATCATATATCAACTTCTGAATTATCAATTTCGGTATATGGTAGAAATTATTTGGCGCTCATTGTACTACTTTAGTCGAAAAGTTCAGTTGTTCCGAGAAAACAATGAGTAACTTTTCGGAGACTGCTATCATAATTTTTTGAACTCCCTCACTTCCATGGAAGTTCGCAATAGTCTGATTCAGAAAATCAATGAATTTTTCGAATATTCAGAAGTTTTTCGGTCATAGTTTTCTTATTTTTCAATTCATCACTAATGAGATACGCTTCGACATTTGTTCAACTTTCGAACGACTGTTATTATATACACATACGTTTAAATAAGATTTCCGCACATGTGCTGAAATATACAATTTGGACACTAAGAAAAAAAATTCATTAGTCAAGTATATTTACGTGCTACAAGAAAATGAATATCGAATGCAATTATTTATGCATAAGTAACTTTCCTTAATTGACAGAAATTTTGTTCCCAGTATAATTGCGTGTTACTGAGATTATTTTTTATGAGATGCAATTAACTGCAATATTAATGACATTACCACCCCATTAGACGAGTGCACTTTCTTCGACAATTTTCACCTTCATTATCACACTAATGCGGCACCAAATTCAACCCCAACCATCAGCTTCCAACGTCCATATAGAATTTTATTCAACAATTTTCGTGTCTATATTCGACGCAATTTTTGTCATATATTTATTCTACATTTTTATCCATGTTGCTGCCTCGGAAAAATCCATCCCAACATCCACTTCTCGACGCATATTTCGAATTTGTTCCACACTAGGTATATCCCGCTGCGTACCGATAGCGTTACATAATACAAAATAACAATTGCCGAAAATTCGAAATAGGACATCTCGTTGGACCTAGTGTTATCACGTCGAAGGGCCTCGACAGTTGATTTGGCATAGAGCCAGATTGTCATTTATTCACGTGGCTCACTGGTTATACTTGTTGGCTCGTGTGATTACATCTCATTTTACATGGTCATGGTGGACAAAGAGCCATTTGTTCCAGCCATATAGCATATGATTCTGTAGAAGCACAGTATAATCAGTGATCCGCGGTCAAGCCGGTTCAATAGTAAATTCCTCTTTTGTTGTTAAATATTTTTAATTTCATAGTTATACGTCTACTTTTCCCATTGAACTTTAGTCGGTACGTTGCGGGCATTATTATGCAAGTCAATGCCCCAGTAAGACGTCAAAGTGAGGCTCAACTATATCAAGGATATGCCAAGAGGGATCGATGAAATACAGCTTCATTATCAATCTATGCAATCGTTTCCACTTCCAGTGTACATCAATAGAATTTTGAAGTGTTTCTTGAACATTATTTCCCGTCATCCTCATCGAAACAGTTTCTGCAATTTAACTGAATATATTCTATCGGAGTGGAAGACAGCCATTGGAATGTTTGTTCACTTGACGAGGGTATAATTCGGGATGGTTAGCAGCAGTTTGACGCTTCACGTAACAGAGATAAAAAGAAAATCGTGAAATCGGAGCAAGTATCAAAGTGAACTTTTCACCCTCGCGTTATCATATCAAGCGTAATAACGTGAAACTTTGAAGAGTGAAAGAAAATTAAAAGGCAAAAGAGTGAGCTTGCTCGTACGAAACGCAGTCTACTGCGATAAAAAGCGTTTTGCTATTCCTCTGTAGAATCCATTCTCCAATCAACGGCCATCGACTGCTACTCGACTTACGTGAACGGAAACAAAAGGGAAAGGAGATTATTAGTCGAAGGCAAAAGAATCTCGTGGAATATTGGTGAAATCAAGCCGGTCATATTCAATTTTAAGCAGATTATACGGGTTTTTTATACCAAACACAGCCTACTACTCAATAGCTACTATAGATATCGTATTTATCTTTATGAAAAAGGTGTGAGCCGGAAATTGAGCGTGCACGATTTAAAACATAATCAAGGATGAAATATTGCGGGAGTGCAGAGCATCGTGACGTCGCCGAAGCAATAGTGTCGAAGCTCACACAGATGGTTATGTATGCATTTTTCTCCTTTGACATATCTCCAGTGTATTCTCAAACGCTACAGATAGCGGCAGAAACACCGTCACCTCTTTGATAAATCTCTAGAGTGTCATACATTCAGATGATGATTCAAGTAGGAAATCATTTATGTCGAAACGTATCCCGAGATTGAATTTTAGATTTTGACAAATCTTTCAACTTGTGCCCTGCAATTGGGAAAATGCACTCATTTGAGTGGTATAAAAATCTACTTGAAGTAATTTTCAGGTATATCTTTTGAATTTCCACGCGATTTTGTAAAATCGATCCCTTTGAATTAAAGTCCGGCTGGCAGGCAGACCCAAGTTCTAGGGCTCGCCAAGCTTGGTCCAATATATTATAACTAGGCAAGTTCAAGGTTACTTATTTGATATAAATCCAAGCTTGGACAGCACGATAGTCCCAATAATGGTAATGGTCCAAGCTTGATATCAGTTACTTTATTATATTAACAAGTCACTTTTTTTCACCGTAGATGCCACTCGAATTTAACTCACAGTGCACACAAAGTACATACAATCTAGGTATTAATGCCCAGTATTAAGTCTCCATTCACTCGATATGACAATACTAAAAGTCCACTGAAGCGGCTTTATTCCGCACTCTCATTGTCTTTACTTTTTTACACCCGCTGTTTATCTATATCTGTACCTCCTTCATCTTTCTCCTTTTTTGTTATCTATCTTCATTATCTCCAGGAAATGGAAGAGAAAGAAAGAAAATGGTGATGGAAAAAATTTAAAAAGAGATCGGATGAACCAAACGAGAGCGGCAGAGGGGAAAAGATCGAACTGGTTGGGAAAGTATGGGCTCTTGAAAGTGCAAGCTTGAATCTCACCAGGCCATGTGCTCGTTTCCACACGACTTAACCGCCAAGCCTGCCACGCCAAGAGTCTTTCGAGGCGAATTCCATTCGCATTACAATAGATACGCCCTGCAAAGTCTCCCTCACTCTGCACTTCCCCCTTTTCACTGGATACTTTTCCTTCTTGGCATCTTCACCTCTATACTCTGTTCGTTTACGTCTGTCACGGAGTATAAACTATCACCTCCTTCCTCAGAGATTCGACGTAACATATTCTGTTGATAAATTGTTGCAATGTGTGGATCTACTGAGAAGGAACTAACTTTGCGATAAGAAAGCATCCGAAACCATTATCTCATCAATTTTTAAAGTCCACTTACGTGTTACATAATTTAGTTCCCACTAATTTTGCAGCGTTGCGAAATCCGGCAAGAAGTTCGACTCTCGGTCTCGTACCACAACGAGAGATCGAGGCGTCTCCATTTAATCCATCGCAGTCTCAATTTTAGACGTGACAATTTTCGGTGAAATTTCCTGATGGTCTCAACCTGGAGGCTTGTGAGTATCAAACGCCTCAATTTCAAACTTGAAATTTTCCACTTGGCATTTTTACATATCAAAACATTCTATAAGTGTCAAATTTACGCTTGTCAAAGGCTCAATTTAAAATATTATAAATCTCAAAGCAGAGATTTCGTTTTTTGCTTCAGAATGGAAGTTTTGTAAGTGTGATTTTTTTCGACTTCCTAATTTTCATTGGGAATGCTCCGACATATAATGAAACAGTAAAAAATATGTTTTACTGATTGCTTTAACTAGTACCCAATTATCTACTAAATTTCAGCTCAATCGGTTGAGCGGTTCCGGCGATATAGCAATTTATTAAAAATGTTTGTCGATATCTCATGCGCTGTGACTTAAAAAATACTTCACATAAGATGAAATGAAATTTTGTACGATCTCCTCTCCTACGAAGATAAACTTTGGGATTGAATTTCCGCGAAATCGAATCACTAGTTTCGAAGATATTCAACTTTATATGTAAAAGTGTTTTCTTTAATATCTCAAAAACTACTGGTTCGTTTTTTTCAACATATTCGATTTGATGTGTACTTATCTAGATCTATCAAAAAATAAATACCTTCCTCCAGACTATTATATGGGTAAAATCCGGGAAACTTTTTGGAAGTTAGTAGTTAAAATAGTCCATCTATGATGACTGCTATCTCACCATGATAGTGAGACCCCTATCGTTTTTTATATTTATTACTGTAATTTGAGATATTTCGACATGATTGAGTATATTCAATTTGTTTGTGCATAGTGTTACGGATTGGCTCCGAATAAATTGCAAAATTTATGCTCAGATAATCGAGAAAAAAGAGGCAAGAATCGTGAGGAGTCACGTTCGTCAATTGCAACTAATTCTTATTTAAATAAATATTTAATTGGGGTACGCTTTTGCCCAGGAAAACACTAGGGTGTACCGATGTGCGATTGAGGAATAATCAGATAATCAAGAACTATCGAGTAATAGGTTTCTTCTTAAAGATAGAAAAAAGAGTGATGAAGGTATTCAATTACATTAAAGTGGAGGAGTGTTGTGTGACTGAATTGGTGACTTACGATCGATTTATATAGTCGTTGGAAAAGCTGAGGTGACGGGGCTGGTGATGAGACTGACAATCCGTAATGGAAGCAATCGCTGAAACGGGCCGTGAGGTTCGGCTGGAGGGTGTTGGCTGTGGTTGGCGAGGGTCCCGATGGTTTGAAGAGTCGGTCATTCGATTGTAATTGATGTTGAGGTATAGAAAAATGTATCGTAAGAAGTTTTTTAATGTACTGAAGAGATTTCTAACTCGTTCACGATTAAATTGTAGCGACGAGATGAGCCAGAGGTTTGGTCAAGGTGTGACAAAGGTTTCCGATAAAGATGTACTATACAGTGTAGCATAGATTTCCAGTTGAAACGTAGATGTGACTGACGTCTCCAATAAAATATACTGTCATGATGTGACAGAAGTTTTTAATGAAAATTAAATGTTTGTAATCACTAAATTTCGGGGGTTATTCGCTCACTTTTGAGATGTCTGTTGAGAGCATTAACATCGTGAGGTGACGTAGGAGGTGTCATAAATCCATCCCTGTGGTTTTTAGAGTCGGTGGTTCCTTGGCACTTCGTCTTATCTCTGCGTAAACGGCAGCGTTTGTTCTAGACTTCGGAATTTCTTTGTGGTCTCTGTATTTACTGACTGACGTATGCCTTCGCTGTTTCACTTTTGTGAAATAAATGATGAAACTCCATCCGGGGTGGAAATTAGAGAACGTAATCATTTCGTGCACACGAAAAATGAGTAGAAAAAATATTACGGACTTCGGTGTCCGCAACAATATGTATTCGTGTAGACGAAAATAAGGAAAGTAAGGAGAAAAATTAATTAATTATAATGTGTTAATAAGATTATATTTTTGTATGCCTGATGCTCATTCAAAATGTCATTCTGCAAGATGCAGAGACGTTCGAGGCTATTTTCGGTATATTCAAAGAAGGAGAGCATCAAAAGTTCGAGAGGCATTTTTATAGTGCATCACAGATGGCCGCATCAATTTTAATGAAAAATGGAGTGTAGAATGTGAAACATGAATTGCATCAAGTAGGGAGAATAGAATGAAAGAAATGTAGTAAGATTTACCATAATAATGATAATGGTAGGATAAATAAATCAAATTAATAAAAATGATAATATTACCAGAAAAGAAAATATATTTTTAAATCAATAACAGAAATTATGGTGTACAGGTTTAAAATATTCATAGGTTAATAAATGAGCCGGATCTAATCGGAAACTTACTACTTTCTAAAAAAGAAAAACTAACTGCTGAAAGACACTGCTTGTTTCCTTGTTACAATCAACAAAAATCTTAAATTACTTTACTGCACATTGTCTCAATTAAATTCCCCCACTTCAATGCCGTAATTCATAACCAAACTGAGGATTCACTGAGGATTCACTTTGTTGAGAAAACGAAGTATTTCAACAGAATGATGTTCTCGCAATTATACCGAGACTTGTTTTAAATGTTAGTGTAAAAAATTTATGTCCATTTTCCCATGAAACTCTATTTTTGACATTTCAAGGTTAACGGTCACTTCCATCGTTCCTCGTTAGCTGGTTTTCTGTTAATGAAGTCATTAGAAGCCGTCAGAAATTACAACTTAAGAGAAATGTTCAAGTTTTGTTTTCCCTTTTTCATTCCATAAAGCTCTTTTTTCCCGGCGGTTCATGGAACTGCTTTAAGCTCGGCGCGCAGTTTTCTTCCGCATAATACTCATTCAAGCGGACGCAGAGCATCTCTGTCGTAGCCTCACGACGAACTTTTCACTCCCCCGCCAAAAACGAGAGAATTTTTCTTCCTCTTCTTCTCGTGTTCCATTCAATGCCGGCAACCAAGCAACCACTACGAAGACACGATGCATTCTTTGGCTCCTCTCAAGCAGGAGGAGGTGGTTGGGTGTAACGAAAAAAAAAGAATAATATCCTTTCAGCTCGACGGAACCAGGCGTTATGGCTCGTCTTATGGCGTAAGTTTGGTCTCTGTCAATTCTCCTTGAGACTACGCGACATTCTGCACTTTTGTATCTCATGAATAAAAAAAACGAGGATAATGCAGTGAGACAGTTTTTTTCAAGTGCAATGGGCGCTGTTTTATAAATGATGAGACCCCACGATTTATCGCACCCTCTGCTTGCAATAAAATCCCCCTCCACTCTTACGAGTGTTGATATTATAATTGCAACGTCACCCACTTCAGACCATTGTACAGAAATTTCGTTCTCATCAAAATGTTACGGTTAAATTAAATTCCATCATTTTACGTACATCCAATACACCAGTACCATTCAATTTATTCCATTACGGGGATTTCACGACTGGAGTGTATCCTCTTGAAAGTCTGTCGTTTGAAAATTTTGAAAATATATATATTCTTTACCACTTGTACCGACTCCTTCTCCCGAGGTTTCATAACTTCGCAAGGAACTCCAACTTTTCTCCAGCAGATAACGAGACTACACATGAAATCCAAATGCAGTAGTATATACGTGTTTTCATCCTCCACTTGTAACCATAAACTAGCATATTCCAGGATGTCATAAATCTAGCAGCACTGCAGGCTACTATATGTGTAATCTCAAGTTGAAAAATCCTCCCAGCCGTATTCCAATAATTAATAATTCCTCGGCGCAAAATGTCAGCGAGAAATGGAAAACCAAAATTGTAGAATACGTCACACTCTGATTCGATATGATACCACCAGAAAAGTGTCGTGCGTGTTGCACTTGGATTCAGTGAAATAAAACCCGGAAACAAATAATAAAACAGACGTTGTATTGCTACATCCGTGCAAATAATTCGTCAGTGGAGATCGACTCTTCTCTCATTCCCATTTCACGTTTTTCTCCCCGTCAACCCACATTTTTTCCCCTTGTTTGTTTACGTTTGTCGATTGCTACCGGTATATACAAATAACTACCAGTGAATCTCCAATGGGTTACGCATGTATTCGAAAATGGCAGGGGTTATGGATGACGATAGTAAAAGTGAGAGGGTCATGGAAGACTAACTCATCAACATACACGCGGATAACCTCTGGCATTCGTGTGTGTGTGTGTGTGTGTGCGTGTGCGTGTGTGTGTATGAACGCCTATCTCGCGCACTCCGTGGTCATAAATTCGTGGAGTTTCCAATTTTAACAGCCACGGGCACATTCATCTCTGTGCAGCCACGTTTCTGCTACATCTCACCCATACTATTCACCCGCCATTCTTAAAGGGTAGTTCACCTCCTCGATTTGCCCGTCTCTCTCATTTCCACAGCAATTGCCAAGCCTGAGCTCATTTCTTCCTCTGCAATATGCTAATCCATTTGTAATCTGTATAATTCGAGGATCCATCACAGCTAGTCCCGGAAACGAGTTCCATATCGACGGAATTCGTTTATCTCCTTTTGAGCTTTAATTTTAAAAAATTATAGGAAAACGATTAGGATATGGAGAGACGGAGGGAGGGGTAGAGAGAGTGACAGAGGGCGGAAGGGAGGATCAAAGGGAGAGGGGGAGAGAGCGAGAGAGAGAAATGAAGGGAAACAAAAAAGAATCAACGTCCGTGGTTTTGAAGTTTATTCGCGGAAGATTGAAGTGAGCCTCATTTCAGAAATGAATTATTTAAGCGTTGTAATTCGCCCACCGCTGAGCCCCAGGCTGTGGAACACCAGCGTCATGCATTCATCCATGTAAATTGCTGTATAAGGACCCCCGACCATAGACCGGCGAAAGAGAGTGAACGGGTAATGGCACTCGATAAAACTTGTGGCTACAGCGTGCGCGAACATTTACTCCGATGACCACTGCCACCTTTCAGAATATTGCACTATATCCGTTATTACACTCTACCAGTGTAGTCGATCGTTTCATCACTTTAACCATTGCAGATTTGTTTTTCCCCCTTCTCAATCCTCTTACCTTTTTACACCCAAGTGTTATACAGTCACAAGGAGGATGAAATAAAGAGGGTAATGTACGGTACAACAGACCAATGAAAAAGTTGAGTACCTCGCGCTCTCTTTCATTTCTACTACTTTCCTTCTCAACTTTATTTTTTGGTCGTTTTCTATTGCTCTTTACTCATCCAACGTTTTGTTGATGTTATCGATCTCCTGCTCGAAGGGGAATTCATTTTTTTACTTCAGGAGGAACCCCTGCAGGGAAATCGACAGTATAGCGTTTCATGTTGGTCACGATCAGCTGACGAAAGTTGGGAGAAGTAATTAAGCGATGGATCGTCCCTGGATTCCTGCTTGAATACCATAAATTGGTCACTCCCCGCGAATACAAAATGTTGAACCATGGAATCACCCACTCTCCTCTTCATCCTCTTCCTGTCTTTTTCCTCTTTTGCCCTGCGGAAGCTATTCACGTGTTCATTTTTTTTCCCTCCCTTATGAGCCGAGTTCCGTAATAAGCAAAATTGCACCGGGAGATTAATTGTAATGATGAAATTCCGTGATTTCGTTTTTTCCCTCATTCGCTAAATCCATGTGAATTGAAAAGGAGGATAAATCACCTGAACGATAGAATGGAGAATAAAAAAAGAGATAAACAAAGAAAATAACTAACGTGAAAGATAAATTATTGTCTGGAATAAAAGGCAGACGAGTTGGCGCCGGTACAGCCCAGACCAATCCTGAGATTCATCAAACAGCTTAAAAGGCTCGAAGATAGCGCTTTGGGATCCTAGACAACTTCCCAGTGGAAAAAGTAGTTGTGGGCTTGGCGGCCACAGAAGAATATTTGTCAGCCACCGAGTGTGGGACAAGTAGTTCGGAAAGAGCTGGAGTCAGACGCGGTAATGTAAACGTCGACTGTAAATGTTGGTGCCAGTCAATTTAATTTATTGAATTGATTGATGCTGCCATTTTGCTGAAGTAGTCATCAATAGTTGACTTAACGATACTGTTGAATGTTACTAGATTTATCTCTATTGTTATCTATCATTTGTATTATTATTTGCTGACAATGAACAAATCTCATTCTCTGGTTATCTTCTCATCATCTTTAATTTTATATCTTCTAATAGAATAAAAGATCCATCGAGATTCATAAGAAAAATTATATAAACTCGCACGTTTCTAGTCTCTTGGCAGGTATGCAAATCGTATGAATCTGAAATTTTCTTTATTCGAAGACAAAGCAAATTCACCTGCTCGTGTTTCATTAGATGTTAAATTTTCAAAACAATCTGAAAAACGCCCCTTGACAACTAAACGAATGGAGATAACATAAACGAACTTGTGGTTTTTCCTGACATGACCATTTATAAAAATTCAGAACTTTGAAAACAAAACATTTTCAGTTATTTTGGGCATGAGTTTACCACTTGCACCAATCAACATAGTAGATTTTATACACAGATTTATGTATAAATTCCATCGTAACAACTCATAATTTCATTGGCATTAATAACCGGTATCTCGATTTATTTGAATCAACTAAAGAATTCTTTAACAGTGGAAAAATTGTTACCTTACCTTTGATCACATCCGCTACTACCACTTGTCACTAATTAACAAACTCATTTCATACACTTATGGCCATCGACTTTAATGATGGAGATAACCGACAAAGCGCCTCGTACGGACTATTGAAAAAGAGCTACACTGAGAAAAAAATCATAATTTTGACAATTCAATATTTTTTTGAATAGCAATTTAAAGTTAAATATTGTGCGTAAATTTGTATCATGCGTTTGCCGGAAGAATATTTGATGAGCAGAATTACACTCTTTTTTTCAGTGTAGACTGAAACGAACGCGTGATTTTTATTCCCCAACCACTACCAAATATTCCTCTCCTTTAGGAACAAGAATCGCTCTCAGCTATTTTTGAATGTGAATCTACAATTATAAATATACAACTATAAATATACGCTTATAAATATAATTAATACTATTTACAATTCACTGGGAATTTAGCCACGAAAATTCATGATTGTATCGCATATGTACACTTATCCCAATTTTTTTTGTCAATCACATAATTTTCCAATAATGAATCAATTCAGTAATTAATATTTAGTCACATTGAATTCTACTATTTGTGAATATTTAACAAACCCCGTTTGATACACGTATTATCAATTTCATAATTACCGCGACAATCGAAAAATTCCCTCTTTTTAACTGCAAGAAGAGAGCAAAATTGTACCGAAACCGGGATTGTCAGTGGCGCAGGAATTTACAAAATATTTCTCTGCCTTTGAAAGGAAAAATCGCTTGCAGCTATTTGTGGGTGTGAATTTACAGTTCTCACATAACAAGTCTCTCAAATTCCTCTGTTTTGTGAATTTGCACTCATTGTTCACAATGATTTCATCACAAGAATAATTTACCTTTGAATTGTTGGATTATGAAGAAATGTTGCAACAACTGTATTTCACCTCTGGTAATTATTTTCCATCTTGATAACCGGATTATATTCTCACCCCGGTCTCTCTCCAGTCTTGAAAATCAGTGTTCAACATATATATTGATTCTTTCAAACTTTTTTCAAACTCACCCGAGCAGGAAAATACTTTTCCTTGAATTCCGTTAGGTCGGTGTGGTTTGGCGTATAGGAACCATGATGGATAAGAGGATTTGCCTCTCCTTGCTCCGTCACTTCGCTGTTTTTTAGTTCCGTCTCTCTTTCTTTTGAACTAGCTTGAAATAACGTTTTTTTCCCTTCCTTCCTCATACCCGAAGAATCATAAAGTTTTATCCCCCACTGGGGTAAGTACTCAGTTTCAAGCACACCTAAATATAAGTTTTTCCGGGCTCCCCCCCCCCCCCCCCCCCCCCCCCCCTCTCTCTCTCTCTCTCTCTCTCTCTCTCTCTCTCTCTCTCTGCGTTTGTGAGAAAAAATTCACTGAATATCTCGCGGGTCTCCTGTATCACTCACATGACATGGTTACGATCAAACGTGAAATATGATCCACCAGAGTCTGGAAGGTATGGATGCATCTGTTTACCCGGCCTAGGTGATCATGGGAAACACACACTGGTTACGGATAGTATTATCTCGCCAATTTATTTGATCACTCTCTTTCAATAATCTCGAGGGAGACGATAGATAAGGGGAGAACAGCCCACTCGGTCCAATTTTCAGCCGTCGAGGCATGAGACAAGGGTGGTAATGCGTTTCTTCAACGTGACACATCGTTGCCTATCGTCGTAAGTGGGTTAATAACGGGAGATTTCGAATTTGGCGAATGGCCAACGGTTGGCGCCGTGCGGGACGATAACGAACGGGGAAAAGTATACAGCGAAGATGGGAAAAAAGCGGAGGCGATTCGAAAGGGCTCCAGTTACACTTCGAGTGGAGTAAATGAAGCAAAAAGATACCCACAGTACAGAAGACTTGCATGAAAGGCTTCAAATTGATCAGAAATTTTTTTACAAATTTACGAATGGCATATCTTGGAGCAAAATTGCTGCGATACAAGATATGGTGAAACTTTTTAGTCTCGTCTGTTGTATCTCAACATCAAAAAAAATCCAATCCAATTGTTCCCTCGTCTGCAGAATCCTATGGGTACTTGCCATCCTTCGTATTCCGGTGTTTTTTTAGAATTTCTATAAAAAGAAGTCACTTCATTATTAGTCCATGTGAATGGGCAGTTTGGAAAGTTGCAAGGGTCAAACCTTGATAGAACATTAAAAAACACAAATTTCAGTATATGCCGTACTAACTTTAATTGCGACTAATGGAAGTATCAAATTGAGACTTTCAAGTCTCCCCTGAAAATGTTGACAATTCCAAAATAAGGAGTTTGTGGATTTTTGGGTGAATATCAAAAGTTTTTAGTATAAAATTTGCCTTTTCTTTGCTTTCTCTTCAAAATATTCGCCATCTCATGATCTATCTCACGTCTCGTATTGGTTTCACAGTTCCTATAAAATTATTCACTAGCATCCTATTATCCACGGTTTTCTTGCCTTGTTTCGGTTCTCGCGGCAAGCACGGCACTACAAAAAAATTAACCTCTATTGTTTTGCTCCCCCATTAATTGATAACTTCACATTGTTATTTTTTTTGTTTAGTTTTGTTATTTAACGATGAGGTTAAATCTAACGATTCCAATAATTATTCTAGTCTGGCTGCGTATTGTGAGTAAGGCCCTTTGACATATTCACCCTTTGGTATCGATGATAGCAGTGCATTAGGGATTAACTCGTATCGAAACTCGTTACTGTGAGCATAGATGCGATAGCGAGAACATTGGCTAGTGGGAGGGTTTGAGTGTAGTTATAAATCAAGTTAATCAGAGGTATATCCGACAACCGCTTGGACTGTGCAATGCGGAATCGCTCTCTGGCAACAAAACGAGTAGGATGTAGCAACGATACAACTTAATTTAAGTTGGTAGTTTAGATATACATTCGATTTGATGCTTCAACTAGTTTCTACTCAATTAAGATTCATGATGTTCCGAGGGTAAGTCATCAGATCAAGGGAGAATATTGTGGATACACTTCATCGCGCTTTATCGAATTGATACATCACGATATGCGCAGTGAAATTATCCTTGAAGTTTCACTCTTTTCACTAATATCAAGGAATATATCCTCGTTAAGAGCTTTTGTGAATTAATTATGTATTCATATAGACGGAGGAAAAAGTTGTGTGAAAAATAGAGGAGAAGGAGGTGGATGAGATAGGAAAATACATACAAAATGCAGGATCGTTCATCTCTGGCCACTCTCTCTCTCTCTCTCTCTGAAAAAAAACATAATCGGGGAAATATCATTGTGGATCTTTTTATGCCAATGGAGGAAAATACAAGCAGGAAGGCTTACAGAATTAAACTTTTTCACGAGTTAATGATGCTTCCTTAATATTCAGAAATAAAAATTGAAAATATAAATGCATTTATTATGTTTGAGATTTCACATAGAAGGTACTCAAACCGTAAGTAATATAGAAGGGAACGAAGCCCTCATGACGTGTATAAATCAATCTGAAAATGTTTGTCGGCGGGGTCTCTATATCATCTAGTTAATATCGGTAACGGGTATCAGTTCGTATTGGTAAAATGATTTCTTTGATACTCAAATATTCTCTCTCTCTCTCTCTAGCCCTCTCTGCCATGTGAAATACTATACAATTGTATATTTTACGAGGTGAAATGCCTTGCGATATTTTAGAAAATTTTCATAGAAAATGGTGCAACAATGTCTTTGTGAGGCTTCTCACGGATTCTCCTTTGTTTCCTTGCACTCGATATTCGCACCTCTGACCTACATTTGAAACAATACACGTTAAATCGGGTAGGAGAAGCTTGACTGCATTCCAATTCCGAGAAATATTCCATTTCTTATTCGTTAAAACGACAAAAATTAGATGAAATGCAACCATAAAAAGGGCCATTCAAATAATATTTTTCACTTTGTGTGCACACGGCCAACGGATAACTTGCTGTTTTGATCGTCGCACTCAATTCCACATGCGAATTTTCAATATCTTTTTTTGAAAACCCGTGCCATACAAATACCTCTTGGAAATGAATGACGTACTGTGAGGTGTCAGCAACAAGGAATAATAGTATTACAGGAGGAGGAGAAATTAATGCACATTGTGGGGTGGGAGCAGGTAGAATCGTGAAATGACATGACATCAAATTTCCCGGTGGGGGCATGCCGCGCTGGGACATCATTTGATGCGCTTCATTCGATGGCGTGTCATCATTGAAATGACCTGTTACAGGGGAACTTACAGTAAACCATATTTTTTCGAATGTCAGTGCATCTGGTTGAGTGTATATTTTATGTTACTCATATTTTCTAAATCTGACCTGAATTTCGCCGAAAGGAATAGTTGATGTGATTCGATATTTGTCGTGACACGAAATCAATTTTCATTGAATCATTATAATGCAATTAAGCAGTGTTTATTGATTCTGCTATTGCATATTGAAACATCAATGAACTATTTAATTTTGTAAAAACGAAGTCTTTCGAAATACCCAAATTAAAAAAATTGGACCTATCATTCACCTTTATGGCGTTTTTCTACTTACAAATTTTGTTGTTCTTGACAATTACGTTCAAAAAGGAAAAATTCATCTTTCGTTGCACATTGCCTGTTTTGATTTCAAATAAAATTTGAAAATCATTTCATTCTTCGATTACTTAGATTGCAATTTATAATGGTATTACTAAATCATAATTAAATTGTTTTAAACAATCCATTTTGTTTGAATTAATAATATTCTCTTGTTAGTCATGTCGTTTTTCAACCGACAACTCCAGATGATTGAAAACATTTTTCTAATATATTATGTAGTAAAGTCTCCTCATTATCTTTATTTTAGGCAACAGCGAGCCATGGAAGAAGAGTGAAAAAACGGGTGAACGAGGTACTGAAGTTCAACTGCCGTGTGTCCTCAAGAGCCCAAATTGCGGTGGTCTCCATAGTATCAAATGGTATCGAGGTGAACAGAGAATCGTAATATTCAGTGAGGACACTGGCATTATCCTTGGCAACAATGACGTTGCTAGCAGGTTTGTTCACCCATAACTTTGGAAAATTTTATTATAAATGCAATTGCGAACATTGCTATAATGAAATTGCCTCTGATTTCTTGTTGCAGAGCATCGATGGAATACGACGCAAATGTGACGCGTACTTTTCTCAAAATTGTGAATCTCAAGGTGGACGATGAGGGGGTATACAGGTGTGAGGCGACGTACTTATCGATACACCGAGACTGCAATAATGCACAGCACATTATGCTTAATGTCACTGGTGAGCACTAGGATTTTTTATCACGTAGCAAACCGAAATAGCCAACGGAAGATATTAGGCAAAAAATACATCGACTCCAATTTTTCTATTCAATTCGGTCGTAAAGTGGTAAGACAATGTAAGTCAACTTAATCACTAACTGAATTCACCAAGAATATTTCAATTTCTAAAAGAGTTCGCGCAATTCTGTAATAGCTTGTGATAGGTTTTTTGAAAGGCAATTAAATTTTCAAAATACTCGGGTAACCTAGCTAGGTCTACTTGAAAAATTTCCGGGACTTTGAACTGTACAGTCAACGCATAGAAGTTCACCTGTCAAGAGTTTTATTCGCACCATGAATCAATTTAAATTCAATTTAATTGGAAATATTCTAATTAATTGCTGTAAATTAATGAAATTTCAATTATATCGAAAATTCTCAAACGCTTGTGAAAAAATTGAAGCGCGTCTCCAACAGATTTAAATGGAAGCCCTCTTGAATCTATGGCAATCATTTGAAGAGCCCAGAGAAAAAGACCAAATGGATAGACCTGACAGGATAATAATCGTATTAGTTTTCAGATTTCTATTGAAATTCAACTGACTAGTTAACGTACAAAAATATTCGCGTATAATGAGTGCATTATATCGATACGAATAAAATTAGATACCCGAATTGGTAGAGTTGATTGTGTCGAGTGATGTCTGAAGTGCCAAGCTAGTGCAACCGTATTTGCTCCGTAAAGTGGGCGACGCCGACGAAAAATAAAGGAAATGGAAAAAAAACCATTAAATTGTACAGCGACGGGAGAGGAAACGAGAGAGAAAGTTCCAATTCAAGTTGAGGGCCTTAATTTTCGGGAAACGGTAAACGTACGAAATTGGACGTGGCAATATTAGATTGCTTGAAAAGATAAGGCTTCGGAAAATAGAATTTTATCTTCCGGAGAAAATAAGAAGCTGAGGAATTGCGTCTTTATATTAACGCGGGCATGTGTATTCGTGTATATCACTCTCGAAGACATTAGTTACCAAGGATCTCTGGCAGCCACTCACGAGTAGCAACTCCCAAGTATCACAATATCTTCCTCCTGCTATTTTCCTCTCAAGTCTTGTCCTATTGAATATCTGCTTCTCTCGCATATATGCAACGTGACAGCTGTATGTAGGACCTTATGTGTACTAAATGTACACTGAAGTGAACATGAGCCCGTCACCAGACGATACACGTAGGTTTCTTACTGAAATATTAGAAATACCGGTGAAAGAAATGGTAAAAAACCTTCAGAATTGTCAAATGTTGCTATACGACGCTAATGAGCTTGCAAATAATCCCAAAATATTCATTTGAATTAGGGAATTGTAGGAAATCTGGAGGATGTAGATGGAGAAACTGTAAGCAATTTTTTCCGAGCTAATTTCCTCCAGAAAGTTCCCTAACTAATAAACAATTCAACTGATTTCTTCCATAATCACACTATTCTACTCGACTGAGTTTTGAATTGTATGCTCTTAATACGAGAAATTCAAAATCTAATAATTAGATCATGATCGTCTGACAGAACTCTCTCTTTTATCTCCCCAATAACATTACAAACTCTGAAGATGTGATTTCGCTCGGAGTAGCCCAATTCAATTTGTGTATATTGGAGCGCGTTATAAAATTATACTTCATGAGAAAGTATTGTCACTTTTTGGATTGGTCTATAAATTGGTACTAGCTGAATTCAACGAGAGTTAGTAGTCCATATCCATCGATTTCTTGCTGAAGTAATGAAAATAGTAGAGAAAGAAATGCTAAAAATTTCTAGAGATCGACGACACCACCGCAAACCAACCCCTATATATAACTTCTGACAACTGCTGAAATTTCCAAATGAACATCCTGCAGATTTTAATCACTACTCATTTTCAAAAAGTTTCAGTGTATTTTTTTTACACAATAATCAGTTGAATATTGGAATATTGGGTAATAGGTAAACCTAGCATCTCACAATTATTCCTTTGAAAGCTGAAGTAAAGTTGGTTTACTTTGCTGATATATTATCGGAAATAACATTCCTGGGGCGAAAAGTGGTGACTTTCAATGATTTGCTCGTATCAAGACATAAAGATTTGGATTTCAATATGCTTGGGCGGATGTACGGAGCCTTCCCCCGCACCTTTCCTACTGAAAGTACATAAATTATATAATCTTAAATGAATTCGAGTAAATACAAATCAACATGGGGTTAGGTATAAACAAACCTCACCAGCACTTGGTACCGAGGGTTCGCGACGGGGACGCGGCTGATGTGAACCCCTCAAGGTGAATATTGGTGTACAATGGTGCTCATTTCTCATCCTCCAGGTATTCACCAAATTTAGTCGGACTCGATTTTATTGTGGATTTGACATAGTTTAGGTACTAACTGGTGAATTAATTTAGTTTCAAAGAAAAATTTAAATAAGTACCTATACATCCTGATTACCGAATATGACAATTCTAGATATCATTGAAATTTCAAGAATGATCTGACATAACAAATCCAGTTATTATGAATTTTCAAGTTAAATCCGAGATTTTATGAATAATTTGGGATTATATTGAAATCAAATTCCAAACATTCATCATGGAAATTGAATCCCGAGAGAGAATGTGTATTATAAGCTTTAATGAATATAATTGAACAATCTGCACCCTTTTGAAAA
>JAPYZN010003027.1:0-10382 GCA_030522865.1 Psyttalia lounsburyi | reverse complement strand
ACCGAGCAATACCGTACCCTCGTATTTCGTCCCTTGGAAAAGTTCTGGTTTTCGTCGCCACAGGTCTTTAGTATAATTAGTATACGGTTTTCGACAAATGATTACGGTTTTCGATAAATAATTACGGTTTTCAAGAAAACTTACGGTTTTCGCAAATAATTACGGTTTTCGATTAAAAATACGGTTTTCGCAAATAATTACGGTTTTCGACAAATATTACGGTTTTCGATAAAGATTACCATTTCGGTTGCGGTTTGTTGATTCCGCGTAGCTAAAAATTAACTGGCGCCCCAAAGCATAGAAGTAAGGTCAGATGAGCTGCTGATTATTTCTGATGACCTGTGTGTGGATTGATTGAGGTTTTGCGTTTATTCTTTCCAAGACCGACGGAATACGGGAACGAAGTGTAAATGATGAACCCGTAGGGTTTCAGATGAGGTTTTGTTAGGCTTTTTGTCAAGTTTACGGTTAAGAAAAATTGAATGACTTAAAAATCAGGTTTTATCATTACAGTATACTATTAAATTTATCATTTTCCATTCTAGATGGCTCTGAAATTTGTTCACTTAGGTGCTAACGCCACTTTGTATACGTCGAAGATTATAGTCCTATGAATAACTGTTTATATCAATCATCATGGCTTAATGACGAAATATACTATTTTGGTGCATTAAGTATAGAGGTTCATACGAATCGAATGCGAATGATACATACCCACGGAACAAATATTTTTCCAATCAGTAGTCCAATTAGTCGAAAAATTTGATCACAACGATTGAAGAATAATCGTGCTTGAAAAGTAACGTTTTTATATAGTGTAATAAAAAAATACAGAAAACTGGGAAAAATTTTAATAATTTTTTGTTGAAATGCCCAATATTGAAACGATCTAAGTTGATGGCTACAGGGAACAAGAACATGGGAAGTAGAAAATATCAATAGAATATAACAGGTAACAAGGGAAATGCCACCACTCTTACAACTACAAAGGGATTAGAAATAAACATGGCAACCGTAAACGATGATCCGCCTCCAAAGATGGCTAGAGAATCCGTGCCTATGGCAGTAGCAAATTCGGAACTTGGCCATCAGTCAATGAACGAATAGCGGATGAAGAAAGCATGAGAACTTTTTTAAATAAAAATGAAAGCCTTACGTAGCGCTGTGGAGAACGACCGACCACGAAGTGCAATGCCTCAGTTCTATGTATAACTGGGTGATAATGTAGCATGGCTCCGATGTAGATTTCTTCGAAACCATATTTTGGTAGAAATCGACGCTTCCTGAGCAGCAGTCCTCTTGATCCCGTTGGTGAGGCTATAGTAACACCTTCTATATTGGCCCGCTCTGGGACACCAAGGGTACTCCAAATTTCATTGTTTAAAACTCTCACAACATCATTATAAGTGTTTACTTGGGGAGGCGACATGTCTTCACGCCAGCGGTACGGCGTCGATCTCAATCTTCTCCATGTGAGAACCGCAGCTGCTCTCGGATACCTAAGTGAGATTAAAAGACAACAATGATGGGAGATTCAAGTATATCATTAATATTTTGCTTGATGGCTCTGGAAACTTTGAATGTCTTTATCTTCATCTTCTTCTATATTTTTTGAGAAATCGTAAAAATATTGTTGACATCGATATTATTCTCACTCCTGCTGTATACTTGTATACATTCTCCTGACTGAGAGAAAACCATGTGTAATATCGCTGTATAAAACCCTGGTAAAACAATCCGATTATTTCCCACTCAGAAAGAATCAATCGGAAGTACTGGTGTTTATGTCATTTTCATTTAAATTCCGACTGTAGGGTGGCGATTGGATTTGAAAAAATTATCGGAATTAATAAGAAAAAATAGGGAACACAGTGTGGAACCGATATCGCCCGATTACTCTTTGGCACGACGATGATTCATTCAAGATTTGTAATAATAATGAGATTAGATCGGGGTCAAGAAAGTTCCTCATTAGTTCCCATTAGTTCCTATGTTCTGAGCTTTTCTATACCTAATTCAGAATAACAAGTTTATTTCGGAATTTCCGCTTCAATCGTCCGAGCTTTTTCAATACACCAGAACCTGTTATCTATCGGAAACAAATGACAACTATTTTGGACCCGATGGGATGCTTTATTTCCATAACTTACGACCCAACCGCCATTTTTCTGTGAAAGTAATCGGGCGATAACGTTTCCATGTTATATTTCCAATTTGTACGTATTAATTCCGATAATTTTTCCAAATCCAATTGCCACCCATCAATCGGAATTGAATTGGAAAAGACATAAACACCATTAATTCCGATTGATTCTTTCTCAGTGGGAACTAATCGGACTGTTTTACCAGGGAAGTCTGGCCAACTGATATTGCAATTGTATTGAATTGTCAGGGGGATGATAATGGCGTTCACCAGTAATTGGATCTGGTGGACTGGTGTATGCGAATATTCCATTGGCATACGTCCCTCGCGCTGGACACTGAGCATTGCCTCGACGTCGGCAATGTACATGGCTGAAAATTTTAATCACACAATCCATATTTCAAACTTTTTTTTTCAATATTTCCTTATTATATTTTAAAAATTATGAATTGAGTTAATGTCAATGTATGATTTACAACAATCTCAATTTAGGATAATACATTTTCCGCCATTTTGTTAGAAAAAAGGCTTGTTTTTTTCAAAACAATTTGATATAGTTAGGAAGAGGCCGTGATATGCGAATTGCTTGAAAAAGTGGTAAAAAAAAATTTTGTTCTTCGTAAAAATTATGGGAAAGCAAAATTTCGCCAGGGATAATAAAACCTTTTCGTGCGCGGCACCTGAAAAACGCCGTTTTCGCGGCGTGGCGCTACATCAAAGACGGGAAATTTATATAGCGTTCCACATTCTTGTGACGTCAGAGGAAATTGTTGGAAACGCCACGAAGTTGGCGTTTTCCAGGTCCCACATCACAAAAAATAATATTCAAGGCTCGGGCATGAAATGTACTATTTCAAAAATATTTTCTATCTCGAAAACTGTCTATTTTAGAGAAAGAATTCACAAGTATTTATTTCTCAGAAAGGAATAAATCTTTCATTAAACAGAAAATGTTGAAAAATTTGCGTTTTTTATAACCAACGTAACCCCCCATAGAACAATCCGTGACCGCGACGCCTGTCTTTTTTCTGGTTTTGGAGGTAATTTAGTTTCTCCAGTTCCATGCTACTAATATGTTCTATACTCATTCGAAAGCTTATTAAATAAACTTCAAATTGACATGTGAATCATTTGATTCTGATGATTTTTCATCAAGTTATGACACTTTTAAACGAGAATTGTAATTTCGTAATTTACTTGAAAATTCTACTTCGGCTGGATTTTTCTATCTTTCTGAAGATAATAAGGAAAGAAACCAACATAACATTTTGAAGCACACAGTTCGTTCTTCAAATTGTGATGCGTTAGATATAATTAGATTGAATATTCGTGAAGTTATTGCACATTGTTCCTCTTTTGAACAATATGTCACACCCTAAAATACGAGGTTTTCATCAATTATCCGACGTTTAACGTTGACTAATGAGGCTTTATCATACACCATTTTGAAGATCTCAACGAGACCTTTAAAATGATATATGAAAAGCTTCATTCTATCCGATTCATGGACAGTTATAGGCGATAATACGCCTAATTTTGCATGTCACACATTAAATATGGTCCATTTTTTCCTCGTTCCGTCCCCATTTATCGTTCTTTGATTTAATTACCAGCTCAAATATCATATGGATTGTGGAGGTGTTGAAAAAACCTTCAAATTGAGCGGTGAATGGTTCCCTTTTAACCATTTTTCATCAAGTTATGAACTTTTTGTGCGAAAATTCATTTTTCATGGTTTTATACAAAAAATCAATTTTTACTATAGTCTCCCATTTCTTAGGTTCTAATCAACGTAATATTGCTGTACCATGGTGAAAAGCATTGTTTCTCCTTCACATTTTGATGGTATTGAAAATTGTTAGATTTGGGCAGGTTGTGGATAATGATTTAGACACGGCGTAGAACGTAGAAAAAATAAGCTTTATTGTAAATCACACAAGTACTCGTCTCAAAGCGTTTTTACACGAGTGAGTAAAACTCCGTCAGGCAAGGCGGAACGACGCGCGCATGTGCGCGGTGGCGCCCACTATAATATATATGAATAGAATTATGAACGTAGAATATTAGGAGCTGTCGCACTCTAATCTTTCACTCCCTCCCGACAGCCTCCTCGTCTCAAATCTTCCTGTCCTTATACTGCTCCTAGCAAGGCACATTATTTCTTCCTTCCTAAACATACAAGACAAATAGGTTAGATATTCACATTCATGATTATGTCAACTTGGCGTTTGTGCAATTCAAAAGCCAGAGGTTTTGTGAAAACATCAGCCAATTGATCTCTAGATCTGATCCATTGGACTTTAATCAGATTCAAATTGACACACTCTTTGATATGATGAGCCTTCACGTCAATAATGTGTCTTAATTTATTTCCTCCGCTAGTTTCTGTACTGAAAGTGGCAGCTTTACCGCATATGAAATATCAGGTCCGGTCCGGTATCAGGTCCGGTTGTACCTGATAGATACAATAAACTACCCACAATCTCGCGATATGGACAATCTATCTTTCCCTCATTACCGGTGTAAATTTCACCATCGATTTTTGATTCTCTCATTTTCCGTTCGCGATTACTAGCCTGTGTTGTTATCATAGGAGTTTGTTGTGGATGAGAGTCATTAAAGCCATATTTCTTTAGAATTCTGTTTACATATTTTTCCTGGCTCATCTTAATAATTTTATTTTCTCGATCGCGTTTAATAGAGATGTTTAAAAATTCTTTTGGCTCACCGATAACTGTCATCTCAAATTCAGAGCTTAGTTTGGATTTAACCTCTTCTATTTTATTTTTATCATTACTTGACAACAAGATGTCATCTACATACAACAATAGAATTAGAAATCTATCTCCTTTTCTCCTCGTAAACAAAAACGGTTCCAGATCAGAATTAGTGAGACCCACTCCCTGAGCGACTTCAGTAAATCTTACATTCCATCGCTTTGGACTTGTTCGAAGGCCGTAAAGGGCCCTGCCCAACCTGCAAACTTTAGTTTTTCTTTCTTCAATAGTATGTTCGGTGCCTTCAGGGAGTTCCATATAGATTTCGTCATCAATTACTCCGTTAAGAAACGCGGTTTTTACGTCTAATTGACATACCTCTAAGTCGTATTTATTTATAATAGCAAGTACAGCTCGTACAAGGTTCATCCGCGATACCGGAGCGTAAGTCTCACGCAATTCATAGACATTTCTATCCTTAAACCCTCGAATAACAAGTCTCGCTTTATGTTTGGTGTTTCCATTGGACTCAAGTTTACGTTTAAAAACCCAGCGCGAATCGATAATGTTTACTTTCTGTCCATTTTCCATGCTGATTGGCCTGTCCACGACTCTCCGCACTTTATTCTTGCTCATCGAACTGAGTTCATGCTCCACAGCTTGAATCCAATCTAATTTATCATCTCTCGACATTGCATCTTTGTAGTTTATCGGATCAGAATTGACACCTGCCACGAGGGCATGATAGATTTCATCCGTGGATTCTGCCAGATCAATGTCTGTCTCATCTCTCAGTAAGCATGAAAGAAAAACTTCAGCTTTTAATTTCTCATCTAATGGTAAATTGACAAAACTCGAGTCCTGCACTTTTCCTGCATCAGATTTATTGTCTTGACTCACAGATGGCTTGGAAATTTCTTTACACGGTCTGCCTCTTTTCCTTTTAGTCTGTCCCTCCGATGTCAATAGTTCTCTCGAATTATTCTCATCGCTTTTAAATTCAATGAACCATTTATTTTTGTCAATCTCATCACAAATTTCTGGAGAATCCCTGATCTCATTTTTCTTATACACATCGCCATAAACTTTCTTCTCATTAAATCTCACGTGTCTGCTCTCGAAGTACTTCCCTTCTTCAGGTCTTAGCAAAATATATCCTGTTGGTGTATAGCCAACTAAAATTGTTCTTACTCCTTCTGCTCTACATTTAGGACCTGTTTTTCTTTGTACTTTCATATAGGCCAAGCTTCCAAATCTTTTTATTTGATTCATGTTGAAACTATGGCCTGGAGCAAATTCTTCCAATGGAGTTTTCATAGTATTCGATTTATGTGGAGTTCGATTGTAAGCATAAGTCGCAGCTGACAAAGCTAAATCCCACATATACTCAGGCAATTTAGCATCAAACATATACGCTCGCACTTTCCTTTGGTTTGTCCTGTTGTATCGCTCGGCAACTCCATTATGTTCAGGAGTATCAGAACATGCCAATTGTAATTCCGCACCTAAATTTTTCAGAACTTCAACAATATGACCGCCTGTGAACTCTGTTCCTTGATCGGACCTAAGATAACAAACTTTAGCGTCGTATCCTAAAAGATTTATGCCACTTCTCACAAACAGCTTAAGGCACCGACCCGTCTCGCTTTTCGCCTTCATAGGGTAAGCCATTGCAAATCGCGATTTATCGTCGACAAATACAGAAATATAACGATAACCTTTAGGATGGGAGCTCGGGGAGATCGGCCCCATGACGTCTGCACGGATAACCTGCAGAGGATTCAGAGCTCTGCTTCGTATTTTGGAGAAAGGCAATCTATCTAATCTCGGCGCAAGACACACCTCACACTCAGCTATTGATTCATTAAAAATGGCTCGCCTCAACTCTTTATTTTCAGGAAATTTCCTTTGTAAAGCATTCAAATACTCCACAGATGCATGACCGAGTCTAACATGCCATAGCATAACATAACATAGCATAATTATTTCTTTTGAATAAGTTCTCTTTAGCGTCAAACAAATCGAAATCTTCTCTTACTTCTTTAGCCTGGATCTCATCGGGATTAATGATCTGTCTGTCACAAACTGAAAAATCAAAATTTGACTGCGTATAATGTTCTTTTGGTTCCTTGATTTTAACATTACTGTCCTGAACAATCTCTAAATTACTATTGGATGATTCATCTTTGGTTTTCTCGATTGGAGCTTTGATATTTGTTTCAGGTAACTCTACATTCTTTTCGCTACTTTCAACTGATCTTTCTTTGGCTAAAATTTCATTTTGTTTGGCAGTATTGCTTCGCGTCATACATCTGGTAATCCTTTGATCACTCTCCACTAAGTTAGCAATTATTTTTCTATTAACAATTTTGACTCCCTTATTACCACATGAACTATTTTTGTCAGTCTCAACATCAATTATCCAATAGGGTTTTCTGTAGACCCCCGAGATGAAAGTTTCATTAGATTTTGGATCGAAGATATCAATTTGCTTGTCGTCAAGATAAATTGCCAATCCCATTTCCGCAAATTTCCTCAAAGACAATACGTTAGCTTGAAGGGCTTCAGCAAATATTACTTCATCAATTTCGAATTTTTCACCGTTAAGTAACTCAATTTCAACAGCTCCCACTCCCTCCGATCTTAAGTCAGCAAATTGATTCTTATTCGCAGATTTAATTACCCCGCAATAACTGTCATCAAAGGTTTTAAATATCAGTCTCGAGTTAGCTAAATGTTCTGTAGCTCCCGAGTCAGCTAAAAAATTTGTGATTAATGTATTCTCATAGCAATTACAATCACTCGCAAACATGGTTCCTTACTCATTTCGCTTGTTATCACATTTCAAAAGTTTTTCATTAAAATTATTGGATAGATAGGACTTACTTTGATCCTGATCATATCCAGCTGTTTTTCCGGATTCTTCTTTGACACCGGCTGGTTTTGAAATTTTCTTGAACTTACTCCCGTTATACTGTGACCTTCCTCTGTGGCTTAATCCTCTTCCTCTTTTTGCACCTTTGTAGTCATTCGCACTTCCACCCGCAAATCTCCTTTTCAGACTTCTACTATTTCGACTGGGCTCGTGAATACCATCAGCTCTGGATTTGAAGTGATATCCTTTCCCTCTCTCTTTGTTGTTGGTTTGTCTCTTACGACACTCTGACGCTATGTGGCCGAACTTGTGGCAGTGATAACAGAGTTTTCCTTTGCCTTTATGGTAACAGTCTTTGCCGACATGTCCATTACCACCACATCCAAAACACCTTTCGGATTGAGCGAGATTGGCTGTCTTGATTTCACTTTTGTCACACTTGAATAAGTCATAAAAATGTTCAAATCCCGTCGCATTATCTAACATATAATTCCTTTTAATAGGTGGGTCTTTACTGACGAATTCAATTTTTGTTGTAGCCTCTCTTTTAGTATTGCTATTCATTTGGCTTTCCTGATTTCTACTTGAGTTGTTTAAGTTTAAATTTTTAAATTGATCTTTAATCACCCGAGTTACTTTAGCTTCGATACTCTCACAAATTTTAGAATTGTCTTGAGCTATCCGACTGTAGCAAACCTCTCCGTCCCTATTCTCAACCTCTGGATCCGGATTACTATCATCATCCCCATCGCGAAGCAGCTGATCTAGAGCCATTTGAATACACTCTGTCTTTTGACTTCTATCCTTTTCAGCATGGTTAAGCAGTACTTTTATATCTCTCACGTTATGAAGAAGCCATTCGCAGGTGTCGTTTTGGATTTTCACCAATTTATTCAAGAGACTCGTCAGAATGTCAAGTCTCTCACAGATTCCGTCCAGTCTCGAATGTTCTGTGTTTGGTTGTCCAACTTGACCAGTCTGCGTCTGGTCATCAGATGAGTTTGCTGTCTTCTCAACTATTCTAACATTTACATCAAATGGTACATTACTTTTCACATATGGTTGGTTTGTGGGCTGCGATACTCCAACTGCTGTTCTTCATTTAGGTTCGGCCGACACATCGCGTTTATTTTCCATCGCCTCATCGCTTTTCTCGTCGCGCTTCTCATCACGTTTCTCACCACTTTTCTCGTCTCGCTTCTCATCTCTTTTCTCATCAGACTTTTGCCCTGTACCAATCTCTCTCGGTTGCTCATCACTCTCCTTCTCAAAGAACTCACCACCAACAACAGTTGAAGCTTGCTCCAATTCAGTCTTGGGCATGAGCGGAGGTTCGAAATTGCTGATCTTATACTTCATCCAGCGAACCAATTTCTTCCATTGTTCCTCCGTCATTATTGTCTTCTCTGTGGAATAATAATTACTTTATCAACAGTTATTAGTATTTACGAGAATTTTTCCACCAAGCTGAATCTATGCACACCCCAGAATTGATTATCCGAACACCAGCATAACCCATCCCGGAATGAAGTGAAATGAACGCAATCAACACATGAACCTAGTCTTTCTCACGCTCGTAACAGTTAAACAGCTTCGATTTATACGAACGCAAGTACAATTTCCACTGAAAAACTTTTTGGAGCAATTGTAACTAGTATTCAAATATTTTATACTTGATCAAGTCTAGAGTGCATTAATAATAATATTGATAATTATAGTAGTTGTAATATTTGCTAGCCAATATTTACAACTGCACCCATTCGCATGCTTGTACCCATCTCACTTCTTCTCATTTCGATTCAACTCACCTGCTTGATAATACTTATGATCATCAATGATTAATTGAAGAAAATCTTCTTCCAATCTCAATTCAACACGTTGTCCCTTATGGAATTTATTGAGGAAAAATTCATTTGTGAGAATTTTCCAAACTTCTCGCAGATCGTCACCTGCTGTAATTTTTATCAATTATTTAGAATTTTCTTCAAATCGAACAGATGACCTCTCATCGCATAAATATTTCGAAATTTCATTATAGAATATTTATTTATTTTATTTATTATATATAGATATATCTCTCTATATAAATAAAAGAATATGTGTGAAAATAAAAATTAACTGAAATATCACTACAATTGCTTTCAACAGGCGCGTGGTTGACAGGGCGAAAACTTTTCGAGGGGGAGGGCTGGGCTTCATATATGAGGGCTTTATATATAAGGGTCTGGAGGGTCTGAAGGGCTGGGCTTCATATATGAGGACTGTGCCTCATAAATAAAAGGGCCCTCATAAATAAAGACTGAGCCTGAAGTCTTCAATATCTCTTCATTTTGAATAAATGGGTTCCAAATTATTTCCTATTAATGTTATATGCGTCAAACTTCAATTGGAGTATTTCATCTGTTTATTTACGTAGTCTTTTTTCATTCGCGTCAAAGATAACCGAAGAAAGTTTGCCAAATAAATCAATTATAAGTTCAACGATACGTTACAAATTTGTGTCGTGAGCCTCCTCTTCCGAACGTTTCTTATTTCAGGGCAATACATAATGCTGAAGAAGAAGGACACCTAGATCACCTTTTGCAAATAGGAGCTGACTGAATATTCGATTCGGTTACTTTCACTAAACATCAGATGTTTCTACTCT